>JACJUY010009348.1:0-33583 GCA_014220935.1 Platorchestia sp. MABIK | reverse complement strand
TTTAAAAACCAATGTATTGACAGTTTATGTTTGTACTCTATTGGAAATAAATGTTTTTTCTTTTTTTTCTTTCACCCTCACATGTACTCTAATAACATCGCTTCTTCCGTTTTTATTTAACTAATTTTTCACATTCAAAAATTTGAAGTAAAATCTAATGAATTATTCATTTGAATTATAATTCAAACCATTTTCCCATATGTGAAGCAGTGTGCTGCGATTTTTAAAATTATATATACGGATACAACTGATATACAAATACCTAAGCCCATGTTAAAAAGTTCATGTAGGAAAAGATTTTGTGAAATAAATTCTAATTGTCGGTAATGTTGAATAAAAGGAAAGAAAGTGGAAGATAGCGGTGTGAATTGTTTATTTATTGATATTTTCATAAGGAGAAAGTTCATCCTACAGGCTAAGTTACCTCAGTTGACGTTCTCATTCACTGCAACATGTCAATAATTCCAGCATTCTGGGCGCAAATCAGTTGTATGCCCGTTGTAATAATCAGATATCTCTCAATTTGTAACTCAGCTATTTTATAGAGGAACTGTTCAAATTGATGTTCATGCACATACATGGTACACAACTTTTTATAAGACTGATGTATACCCTTTGAAATGTGACGAATTGTAAATTATTGGAACCGATGTAGGCGAAAGGATGAGTGCCGCTAGTGTCAGATAATATATTTTCTACGTATTGTTAATTATTGTTTTGTGATTCTTACAAGAGATGTATAGGAGAGTGATCAGTTTGTGAGGCTCATGGCTTCTGTAGGCCCCTCGAAAGAGGGGGCTGCGGGAGGCGGGCCGCGGTGTCCTCCGAACGCCTCGCAACAACAACAACAAGGAGGGGGCCAGAGCTTCCAACCCATGGATAAAGCCTCAAGCCAAACTGTCAAGGTTGGTTTTGTGTTCTCACAGAGCTCAAAACACTCCCGTATTATGGGTTAATTTTTTTAATATTCTAAAATGATAAATATTAGTTTCTCCTGCTACTGTTAAAGGGGTTTAAAGGTGTCCAGAACCTTGAAGTGTTTTCTACTTATTAAAACATTCACGAATGAGCAATAAATTCTAGCACAAATTGAGGAGTTCTTTTAAACTTATTATTGATATTTCTTAAATAACTATTATTGAGGCACACAAGTTTTATTGTCATTTTTCTTCCTTGTAAACTGTCAAGGCTGATGTATGTTAGTATAAAAATAACAATTCATCAGAGAATTTAGATAGTCTGTCTTGATTGAAGTATATCCTATTTAAATTTATCCTTTATAAACTTTGGTTTTAATGTCACAGTCTAAATTTGCCTATCAAAATTATTACTTATCTTATTCAGATGAAAAATGAAAACTTTCCTGACTTGTCTATTTTGTTTTGTGTCAACAACTAGTTTGCTACCTCCGTGAGATGGCATTTGTCTATCCAATAATTTCTACTAATTGACTCAGTTTAATGTTAATTTTTATCAATTAGGATTTTATTATTAGGATTATTTGTAGGAACTAAGTTGAGGTACCATATCCTGTATAGTTTTGCATTAAATTTTGTGAATCAATTTTCTACTCTTATAATTTATGATTGGTTTGAATTTTGATACATTAAAAAAAGTTAAAGATGATGTTCATACTCACTACCACATGATAGGTAAGGCAAGTCAGACCAAATGATGAGGGTTCTAAAAGCATTTTCCAAGGTAACAAAGTCTCATTCCATATTTGTAAGTAAGCGGGTGCTGTCCTTACCCAGTGGAAAAAAGCGGTAAATGATGAAGACTTCACTAATGAATTTTTAAATTCTTGTTGCTTCTATAAAGGTAATGACGTCAAAATAAACTACTTCTCTTCTTTCACTTTTTGTTGCAAATGAGTATTTAATGACTTGATAATGCTTGTTGTCTTGTATTAATAGCTGTTAGAAAGCATACTTGGTGCGAGCATAACCCAGTTACGTCACAGCTGTGGTCATGTCTAGCATGACCTAACCCAACCTCAACTAACCTACCTTAACGTAACTAGCCTAAACATGAAAAAACAGCAAATAAAGTTGCTTTAATTGGAATCATATTTCATTGAAATCATTTCAATAATTAAATTTACAAAAAAAACATTTCAACCAATTTATTGGTCATTCTACACTTTCTGAAAAAATTCAAAAATGAAGTTATGTTATAGTCAAAATACATTCATCAGCAACATTTATGAAATAAAAAGAGACAGAAACTACACTAATTGCAAAGAAAGGCTGATTTGGTATTATTTATGGTAGGTTTATCTTTTAACCCTTTGCTTTCCGTCAAGAACTCCAGTTCCCAGATGGCTAGTGCTTCCAGTTTAAGGAAATTTACAAATTTTCAGAGTAATTCAACTAGTCAGAAAATAATTTGAGGTAAGTGACGAAATTAGGGCAATTAAAAATATTCCTGCAACCATGTTGTTAGACATTCGAGATGTTTGACACGTGCAATTTGCTATTGATATCCACGCAATGTAAGCTTCATGGTCTATGCAATACATTTTATACTTTTTAATTACCCTGAGTAAGTTTTTCATACGTACATGTGTTTACAGATAAAAAGTAAGCGAAAACAAAATTGACATTTTTTCTCATATTTTTCGGCAATTTTTTTGGCATCAAAGCATCATTTTTAAAGCATCATTTTTTTCAATTCAACACTTAGACCACGGAGTGGGACAAATGTGTACCACTAGGTAAATTGTTCATACACGTACCAATCTAAATGTATAACATTTAAAATCATTTTACAATCATTTTTGAAGGAATTTTATCATACCATAAAAATGTTATTGAGCTCATACATTTTGTATATATCTTACAAAGGATAAAAATTAACTCAAGCAAAAAATTAATTTTACCAGTCTGTTTTATACAACCTAAACAAATTAACTTGAAAACACGCGCAATCGTAGTCAACGTGTTGAAAAGGAAGTAAGCACCTGCTTATGCAGAAAAAAAACATGCTAGGGCAATTTTGCTGATATTTCAGGGTAATGACTGAAATTACCTTCAGAAATTTTTCCCTTACCAATGAGTGTTGGGAAGGAAAGGGTTAAAATAAACATTGATTCTAGAATTCAAAAGTTTATTGCACTGGATGTAGAAGAAATTACTTTAAAATTGCCTAGCTGAAGTAGAAGGTCGTAATTCTCGGCATGAGAGCTGACTGCAGATTGGGGAGGGGAAGAGAGTAATTGTTTGGTTGGTTTGGCTGAGCATGCCAGTAGGAGTTTTTGAACCAAACAATCGCTCTCTTCCCCTCCCAACCTGCTGTTAGCTCTCATGCAGAGAGTTATGACCCTCCAGTTTGGCTAAATTATTTTAAAGTAATTGCTTCTATATCCAGTGCAATAAACCTTCACATTCTAGAATCCCTGTTAATTTTAAAAGACAAACGTACCTTAAACAGTACGCAATCAGCCTTCCCTTTGCAATTAGTGTTGTTTCTGTTCCTTTTTATTTCATAAATTTTACTGATGAATGTATTTTGATTTTGTTATAACTCTTTGTTTTTGTATTTTTTCAGAAAGTTGAGAATGACCAACAAATTCGTCAAAACGTTTTTTTTATTTTTATTATGGGAATGGTTTTAAAGAAATATAATTCCTGTTGCAGTGATTTTCTTTGCTCTTTTATTCATCATTAGACATTGTAAAAAGCAAAACTTTCAATTATATTCATAACCTAACTCAGCTCTTTCTAACTTAACCTAACGTTCATTTGAGCCTTCTAACAGAAAAAGAACGAATTTTTGCCGTTACAAACAAGGAAGCTTTTATGAAAGAGGAAAATTAACCTACTGCTATAACTCTTTAAATACTCATTTGCAACAGAAAGTGCATAGAAGCAAAGTTTATCTTGATGTCATTACCATTATACAAGCATCAAAAATGCATTAGTGTGAAGTCAACAAATACCAAAAAGGCTTAGTGCCTACATTTATAATCTAGCAGTATTTTTTTGATGTAGAAGCTTAGGACCAAAGTTCCTAAAAATAAATTAATAACTTGTGCAAGAGTATCAAATAAGGCTCTCTTTTTTTTAAGAGCATTTACTACTCTGAAAATCTGTTAGAAATCTGATTAGCTATGGAAATTTCTTCCTTATTTTTATGTTTTCTGTGAACCTATTGTCCTACTCTGTGAAAGAATGTAATGTTAAGTTGAGCACTGTTCCTTGTAATAAATTAATTCTGATTCATACTTAGTATTTTTGTTTTTCCATCATTCACTTTCTTTTTCTTGCATGATGTTTCCAATTTTTCTACCTCAGAGAGGTAGAACTATTGTATCTATGAAATTTTCTCTTACATGGGAAGAAAGACGATCTTGAACTGAAAATTAGGTTGGGGTTATTTTTTTGAAATAAAATAGGATTTTCTCTTTTGTCTTGGCAATTTTTGTTTCACTTAATTTTTTTCTTGTGAATTACTTAATTCAACTTTTTATTCATGAGCTGAAAGTTAATTAAGTCTATTTTGTTGTTGAAATGAAGTAATCTTTTGTTTTGTGTAGGACAATCTTTTTTTTGGTTCACTGCTGTCCTGTTTTTCAGCACCTCTGACTTACTTCAGCTTTAATCTTTTTTCCTAATTATCCTTCTCAACTCACTGTTTCTGTGTGCTGGGTATCCTGAGTGAGAACACGCCTTGTGCATAGATTCTGCTTTTCCTTAACTCCATGCTCAGGGGTGCCTTCATTCTTCCTCTATTGATATCTGTGCTGTGGTAAGGGAGGCTAAAACTAATTATAATTGTAATCATTGTGGTTTGGTGGCTAGAACTAACTGATAATCATAATAATCTTTAAATTTTTGACTGTATTTTCTGGGTATTTTTATTTATGGGTATTGACAAAGCACAGAATTTTATTTCTAAGATATTACACTGGACAATGACCACGATGATTGGAGTATACTTTAATAAAAACCAATGCCCATTCCTGCACTTTGACTAGACTAACCCTCAAGAAGCCCTCAACAGTCCTTTGCATGAACGTATAGATGATGTAAGCATATCTACTACCCTTATTTCTTAGTGTTGTCTACCTATTAATTTAGATTTGAATTTATATCACTCACATTTCAAAGTCCAATTATGGCCTCAAAATCTGTTCAAGGAAGCATTACCATGCTTACTCTTCTCAGCTACCCCAGCTTACGTCTTTCTTTGCCATGAGGGAACTCACTCCTCTCTTTGCGCAGCATTATAGTTCCATTTGTTTTGCTACAGGAAGTCTTAAACTAATAAAATGAACAAATCTAGTTATCCTGTTCAACCCTTTGGAGGTATTGTGCATCTAAATTCACCAATGTAAGAAAATTTTTTCAAAACTTTGCATGCTATTTTTCCACTATCACTGTTTTACCTGAGCTGGTTTTTATTGTATGTTTAATTTAGTGATGTACCGATACCATTTTTTTGGCTGATACCGATACCCATTTTTTGGCCGAAACCGATATTCCCGATACTTGGAAAACCGAGACTTTGAACGATACTTTGAACTACGAATGCCGATACTTTTACAATTATATTAAAAATGAAATCGATACCGATACCCATTTTTTGGCCGAAACCGATACTCCCGATACTTGGAAAACCGAGACTTTGAACGATACTTTGAACTACGAATGCCGATACTTTTACAATTATATTAAAAATGAAATCATTAGAAGCCCTACATGGGTGTTATAATAATGTTATTTACTAATATGTCTAATAGGAATTTAAAAACGAGGAAAACTGCTCGTAGGTTAAGCATTATTTAATATTACACATAGTCAAATCTATAAAACGTTTCGGAGTCCTGCTCCATCCTCAGTAAGTACAGTCTGAAAAACGTAAGATAACAAAAGTTCGTCAGACACGTTGAAAAAGCAAAATTGATAAAAAACTCATGTAAAAACTTCCAGCGGATAAGAACTATTCATATTGTTTAAAACGGGTTTTTCTTTGGCTATGTACAAAGATTCTAAAATTCTTAGTTCTGAATCATTAAAAGCATTGCACAATATTTCAAATTGGTCTTCAGCGACTCCAACACCACATTGCTCTGCATGGAGTCGCACAGACGAATGAGGCGGTTGCGCAAGAGGCCTCCCAGTACGATAACTTACTCCGCGATGTTGGGCAATCCTTATATAAAACGGCAAAGTCGTCACACCGACGTAGCCTGATGTACACTGTACACAACTGAATTTGTAAACTAAGGACGCCTTCATTCGCTTCGGAAGTACATCTTTATACCGAAAAAATGAGCCTATTTTAAATGAATTTACAGAAATTAAGCACAATTTTACGTCAGGAAAATAGCGATTGAGGAGCAATTCCAAATCTCTAGACATTTTCTCAGACAACTGGCCAAAAAAAGGAAAACTGCAATACAAACATCGTACAGGGTTGATATTGTCACTGACTTTTGAATATTTTTTTGTCAAAAACCTCTTAACATTTGTGTAAATTAAGGAAGAGGGAAACCCGTTGTTACGAAAAAAAGCGTGCAAGAAATTGAATTCATTATGAAGGTTGTTAAAACTAGAGCAAATATTGTAAGCTCTGTACAATATTTGCTCTAGTATTAAAATATTTTTCTCCATTTACAGGCATAAACTAGTAATATAATGTAGCATTTAATCTCAGAAATAGCAGCGTGAACGCAAGTAGTATACGTATATACTAACACACACAGTGTGCAGAAGCAAACATGGCTTTTTCAGTTTGGGGGCCTATCGAATTTAAATATTTTTTTTTCGCCTAAATATGTATTTTGGTGTGAAAAACACAAAAATTATAACCATTTTGTGGAAAAATTATTCATTAAGCCTGAAATTTGCGTATATCCATTAATATTTTATGAAAATACTGTGGTTTCTCGGGACGTTTTTGCCACACAAATTCGCACAGATCCGAGTTTATCACTTGTCGGTGAGTGCCTCCCTGACGTTCTTTTTCATTTTTAGACCATGCCATACATTCTCATTAATTTGAGTGTATGCACCTGTTGCAGGGTCCACCAAGTTTTCACCATGATTAACAGGGAGGTATTTGTAATTATACCCTTGGTTAGGTTAGTAACACTTAATGAATAATTTCTCCACAAAATGGTCATCATTTTCGTGTTTTTCACATCAAAATACATAATTTGGCAAAAAGAGAACATTAAAATTCTATAGGCCCTAAAACCAAAAAGATTTGCGAATGCGCAACCAACTATAAGATTGTTTGTGCATTTTTCAAACATCTTAAAATAGAAGAAAAATGCAAGATTTGTAATGTATGGCGATTTACATGCTGAATTAAAATAGAATTTTCAGCTACTTCTGTATGAAATTTACAAAAACTTTGAATGCGCCTTCAACTTTATTTACTTGGTTTGATTTTTGTTAGCCTGTCACATACGTTAAGAAATGAAAATTGGGTCAAACTATATAGATTTTAGTTGTAAAAGTTTAATAATTTTATGTTGCTATTGTATTTTTACTGTGTTTAACTATTCATGCTATATAGCTCCCACTCACTGACCGTACATAACTCATCGGGAGTTAAAAATAGTAAATTCAGTTAGCGGGCCTGATTAAATGCTGTAATTCAACAGTTAGCTAACTGATTTACTAGGTATGAAAAGGCTCTTTATTTGATTACTAGAGTGCGCGGCCTGCCAAAAATGACTGGATTCAATCCCTTTCTTGTACAAATTTTCCAGACGTGGATAGAGATGTGACTAAAAAAAAAAACGTTCTGTTTTTTTTTAAAAACACATGTTTTTTACAACAAAAAAATCATGGCTAAAAAAACTGGATTTTTTTTTTAAAATATTTAGTCCAAAAATAACTCAGCAAGGAAAAGAACCACATTACATTCTTTGTTTTCTAGTCAGATTATAAAATAAAACAGCATACTTCTTAATTCATGTTTTCTATGGTTGTATGGAATTTTTTTGTTTGCTGAGGTTTCATGTTTTGATATTTCATTTATTTTACAATGCACGTGAATCACCTTCAACTCCCTAAATGGTGTGTTGTAATAATATATCTTTACTTATGGCCATTGATAGAGATGTGACCAAAAAAACCATGCTGTTTTAAAAAAAACAGACAATGTGAGGGCCCGAGCTGAGAGTTAGGTAGGCTTTCTTTTGGTTGAAATAAAATGTTTTTGTAATGTTAAGGAACACTTATTTTTGGTTCACTGCTGTCCTGTTTTTCAGCACCTACTACTTTCTTTTTCAACTTTGGTCTTGTTTCATAATCTTATACAACTTACTGTTTCTATGCCTTTTCAGCTTAGATTTTTCAAATCCTTAACTCCATACTAAGTGGTGCCTATCTTTGGATAACATTTGTTGCTGCGGGTAGGGAGGCTACAACTAATGAATAATCTAAAACATGTTATTTTTACATAAAATCATGACTAAAAAACATGAAAATGAATGTATTTTATGTGGCCTAAAAAAACCAATGCTGTTTTTTTTTACAGAAAAATTTTTAACTAAAAAAATACAGATATTAATATATTATATGTGACCAGATTAGATTTTTTACAGAAAATCTTTTATGTCTTTTTACATCTTTTTACATCTTTATTTACAGAAAATCATGACTAAAAAAAGTGTATATTAATATTAATGTGGCCAAAAAAACATGCTGTTTTTTTTAACAATTTTTTTACAACAAAATGAATAAAAAACACGGATATTAATATATTTCATGTGACCAACGACAACCATGCTGTTTTTTTTGAACTTATTTTTACAAAAATATCATGACTTAAAAAATGTGGATATTAATATATTTTATGTGACCAAAAAGAAAACATACTGTTTTTTTAAATCATGGAATTTTCACAAAAAATCAAGACTAAAAATTTTGGATATTAATGATTTTTTGTAAAATAACATCTTGTTTAAAACATAGCATGGTTCTTTTTTCTGGTTACATAAAATATGTTAACCCCTTCCCCGGCATAAACGTGTATACTTGTCTTCACAAAATGTTCTTTTTTCAGTCGCCGACGAGTATACTTGTCTAAAACTTCACCTTCAAAAACCAGCTACACACGGACATAATCGTCAATTTGAAGCCTTTGTAAACCATTCTACGTGTGAAACAAGTATTCTCGTCAAATCGTACGCCTGGCAGAGGCAATAGGGTAGAGCTGTGGGATTTCAAGGACATTGTTACTAGACTTGCTCCAACAGCCATTGTCGTTGGATGGGTGTTGTTTGCATCCACATTTGCGTTCATTTTTTTGTAGCATTTTGAAGTGTTACACTCCAAATGTCTAGTTCAACGGAAGATAGTAAATATGAACCTTCTCTCAGAAGCTTGAAAACGTCTGATAACTCTGCTAGTTCATCAGACAATGACTATTTCTCGACAAGTGAGGAGGAGGAGGGGGGGGGGTGACTCGTTTTTTTTGCTGCCAAAGGTATTTTCAAAATAAAAAGTTCACCACAAAAACGGGAAGAAAAAATAACTACAAACTGTTTTCATAACCAGCATCAAAAATACTATATAGAACCAAAATGAAAAAATTAGTCTGGAAAAGAAACGTTTTTAATAAAAAAGTTGTTGGGGAAGGGGTTAATATCCTTGCTTTTTAGTCATGATTATTTTTTTGTAAAAAACACGTTTTTTTTAATAAACAAGTTTTTTTTGGTCACAAAATATACCAGTATCCATGCATCTTTTTAATCATGATTTTTTTAATAGAAAAGACGTTTAAAAATAAGCAGTTTTTTTGGTCACATTAAATATATTGATATCCCTGTTTTTTTTTTATCATGATTTTTTTGTAATAAAAACATCTAAAAGAGACCATACAGTAAAAGTGGTGGCAGAGAACCCACAATTAACTAGGGGAGTGTAAGAGAAACAGCAGGAGACACAGAACTAATATTGAGAAGTCAAAATTCAGGGCTTACTATGTCTACTATGTCTGATTTTTTTAGTCACATAAAAATAGAATCAGACATAGTAGAGATAGTAAGCCCTGAATTTTGACTCCATCAATATAAGTTCTGGAGCTCCTGCTGTTCCTCTTACACGCCTCTAGGTAATTGTGGGTTATCTGCCAACACTTTTACTGTATGGTTTCCTTTTGATGTTTTTATTACAAAAAATCATGACTGAAAAACATTGATATCAATATATTTTATGTGACCAAAAATAAACCAACAAATACTTAACAAATTAGGGTGCAAGCAAAAAAAACACATCAAAAACATGTTTTTTTTTGCAAAAAAACTGCCATAAAGTAAAACCGTTTTTTTTTGCATCACTAGACATGGATGAACAACAAATATATTTCTCATAACAGTACCAGTGATAAAAAATATTATTGTACATGCGCACTGGTGAAACTTGTATCACAGATACGATCATTGTGGCTACATTTATGCGCGTGACAGAGAAATAGAAGAAGCGGACTCCAAACAAATAAACCAATGGTATTTTTAGGGACTAGCAGGACCCGTGGAAATTCTATAGACAATGTCATCGTTAAGCTAGATGGACCTGTGAAAAAATTCCGTCAACATTACTCAACCTGTCCTGTCCTGTCCTAACCTATCCTAACCGAAGATATCCTGATAAAATATCAAACATATCAATGCATGTAAGGGCCATCTTTCAATGTTACACTGAGATATTCGGTATCCATGATACCGCACACTCAGACATCCTATGTTTCTTAAGAAGAGGACACCAAACAAATACATAAATATATATATATATATAAACACACAATGGGTATTATTAGGTTAGATACTTTTACTTTCACGGTTTATGACTTTCATTTTCATCATAAAATACGTATTATTAGAAAGTATTGGCAAAGGGTTAGCCTAATTTTGGCAATACCGATAGATCGGAACATCACTAGTTTAATTAGCGCTCCCAGGGGGACAATGTGAGGGCCCGAGCTAAAGGTTAAGTAGGCTTTCTTTTTGTTAAAATAACAAAGGTTTTTGTTTTGTTACGGACCAACTTTTTTCGGTTCCCTGCTGTCCTGTTTTTCACACCTAATACTTTCTTCTTCAACTTTGATCTTGTTTCATGAACTTCTTTCTCATCTTGCTGTTTCTATGCCCTTTCTGTATAGATTCCACGTTCCCTTGACTCCAAACTAAATGGTGCCTTTTCCTTCCTCTCTTTGGATCTCACATGTTGAGGATAGAGAGGCTTAAACTTATTAATAATCTAATCTATTGCATGTTTTGTTTCAGTTAAACCCAAAGCTCGAGTTGAGCCACACTGAGCTGCTAAAGCTGCTGTCATACATGGAGGCTGAGTTACAGGCCCGGGATGTGGTCATCGCTACTCTGAAGGCAAGTATTCTGTAGGCTGATGGGATGTAGCAGCAGGATGTAATTCCAGAATTAGAGAACAAGAATTGGAAAAGGCCTAAATTTTTTCCAATCAATAATCAAAATAGTTCACTTTTCTCTCAAATTCAATTTGTTCTGGAAAAATATCAGATCTGTTTTATGCTAAAAATTTCATGTGCTTAAAAGTATTCGGAGTTGCTGAAGTGTGTAAATTTCAAATTCTTGTATCATAAAGTTAATGAACAACAAATAATTTAAGGATTTACAACTTTTTAAGGATTGAATTTAGCTTAGTGGAGTATTTTAACAGCTATGTTAAGTGGCTATTTTCCATCCCAACATTCAACATTCATGTCTCATTATCAATATCTTTGCAGAGGCCAAATGGTAAGAGCTTTGTTTGGAAAACTTATTTTGAATTAAATATAGGAAATTTGAATCTCCTTGCATTGAACTGAAGAGTAGTGCTCCACACATGTTTCCTTGTTTAGCTCTAAATCATAAAAAACAAATAAAAAATTTAAGCGGCGCGGAACTTCTGTAATACAGCGCAAGTAGAAAAACGCTTGCAAGCTCGCCCTAACCTCTCAAACTCCATTTGCTGACATGCGTTTGCATTCTCAATGACATTGTGTATCATCACTTGAACATTAGTCAGAGAAGAGGTTACTTCAATGCATTTGTCAATAGTTGAGAGTGATGAGAAAATTGTTCAAGGTTGTAGAGCAGTCGAACATCCTACGAAGATCAATAATATAGGTTGAACACTTTTTTGTTACATTTTTTGGATTTTTATTAATGCTTAAATGACCTTTTTTACAGAGCATCTTTTTTTATAAAATGCACAAAGATACATTGTTATTGCTATGATGTTTAATGCTATTATAAGTAAACTTTTTATTGTGCACATTTTAAATAATTCTTGTAAACAAAAATATATCGTAATCGTGATGGTGCAACTTTCAACACAATTTCATACGAGAAAGTAATTCAGGGTATATGGCAATGGTATTCATAACGCACTACAGAAACTTAATTTTCATGAATTGAGTTGAGTAATCCGTATTAATTATTGCTGTGTTGTTAGATAAACTTCACCGCTTATAGCAAATGAAAATTGAGTATATCATTAATATAGATATGTGTGAAATTTTAATTGGCACGCACAAGATTTAGATGAGGGAAATTGATAATGGGGTGCATCCTATATTACTGATACTCATCACATGCTCATCACTTGAACACAATTATTCAGAAAGTATTTTTAACAATCTTTTCATAACAATTAAAATTGCTACATGCTCTGTCATCAAGTTGCCATCAGTGGCACAGCAAAAGCAACAATATGGCACTCTTGGTATTTGTCCTAAGGGCATTTCTTTGTGGCTAGTTGTTTTTCTGGCCTGAACTTACTCTAAAGGCTTTTATTTCTCATTTTTCTCATTGGATAGACTAGAGTTTATTCTGTCATAGTCACTGTAGATTGTACAACTGAAGTTTTTTTAATGAAGCACTGTTGGGCATAAGTACATTAGAAGCAAGGAGGTGTTCATCAATTTAAAATATGGCATAGCATCTAAGTGGATCATTTTATGAAATTAATGTAAAACCATAATTACTTAGAGTTTCAGCTCAGAAAAGGACAGTAAAATTGGAGCAATGAACAAGTTGGTTGAAAATACGTTTCAGGGAGTATTAGTTTATTCACTAAGAGAATCATTGAAAATCTGTGAATAAAATGTATGTAAATCTGGGATGAATGTTAAATTAAGAAAAAGGATGAGTTGGGGGAAACCAAAGCTTTCTTCTTGTGCATATCATGGGAAATTATTGCAAATGAGATCCTGAAATCAACAAATTTCAGAGACCTGTGACTTACTTATTCACTTCTAAGAGAGGAATGCCATGTTTCACACTAATGCCATGTTTCACACTAATGCCATGTTTCACACTAATGCCATGTTTCACACTAATGCCATGTTTCACACTAATGCCATGTTTCAAACTAGTGCCATGTTTCATACTAATGCCATGTTCCATACTAATGCCATGTTCCATACTAATGCCATGTTTCATACTAATGCCATATTTCATACTAATGCCATGTTTCACACTAATGCCATGTTTCACACTAATGCCATGTTTCACACTAATGCCATGTTTCATACTAGTGCCATGTTTCATACTAGTGCCATGTTTCATACTAATACCATGTTTTATCCTGGGACCCTTGCACAACAGATTTTTTCATTTGTTTAATGCTTATGTCCCATTGTTTGATATAGGAAGTGACAATTGAAGGTGATTATTTTTTTTGTTTATTGAGTAGGTACAACCCTCTTTAATTATTTGTTTGAACAACTAAGACTTCCACTTGTTCCACTCGAATGCTATTATTCATTCTCAGCTTTGTTTTGCAGCATGACTCCTTGAGGTGGAGACAAGTTTAACGACTATAAAAATTAGGGCTAACAAGGGGAAAATGGGAGACCCCATGCTGAGACTTCGGTCGGCCTTTTTTTTGTAAAGAACCTTTTTTTTTAATCACCGCTTTCCTGTTATTGAGCACCTAGTACTTTCTGCTTTCTTCCTTTTGTACTTATTGTTTCTATGTGCTGAGGATCTTGAGTGGCTACACACCTTATAATAGATTTCACATTCCCTTAACTTCTTAACAAGTGGTGCTTCCATCCTTCCTTTTTTTTGGAACATCTTTATTGTGATTAGAATGCTTACACTAACGTATGATCTTATCTTTTGCAGTATGCACATGTTAGGAGTGCTAACATTTCATAGAAGTTTCATAAAAAATTTATTCCTAATATGACATGATTAAGTAAATATTATCTCCTTAACAATTTATTGCATAGTGTGTGTAGAATGGATTTGGTGATGTGCAAGATCTAAAGTTTGGTTTAAATATGTTCAGTCACATCAACAAAAGGTCAAGGTGTACCTATGTGTACAAAGTTCTATTTATCTCTATTTGCCAAATGTTATGTCTTAAAATTGCCTAACCAGTAAAAATGTTTATGTATAAAAATGAAAAAGTTTTCAACAAATTGAATAATGATTGTATTCAATCATTCAAGTTTTCATTTTTGGTTAAATAATCATTTTGCTGAGAAGTAGACTATGTGTATTACTTTCACACATATTTTACTCAGGACTGAACTATCATGGACTACTGGTGATTTTATACTGTAACTACATGATGTGGGGGAGCACTACAATAAAATGAGCAATGTATTCATCAAAATATTTGTAATTATTCCCATCAGGAAAATACTATCATTGCGTTGGTGGAATTAGAGCTCCTATGGCGATGATGTGAGGTCCCAATCTGAATGTTTGGCAGGCCTAACTTTTATTGAGATACGTTTTTGTTTTGTATGAAGGACCATTTCTTTTGGTTCACTGCTGTTATTTTTTCAGCACGTAATATTTTTTTTGTTGATATTTCTTGTTTCATTACTTACATCCTGACTTGCTGTTTCTGTGCACAGGGGATCTTGTGGGAAATCATTTAGTGCATTGTTTCCCTATTCTCTTAACTCCAAACTAAATGGTGCCTCTCTCCTTTCTTTCTTCAGAACACTTTTGATGTGGTTAGGGAGGCTCAAGCTAACTTATCCAATCTAAATTGTCATTGTTTTCAACTTGAAATATGTAAAAATATGCGTACGTTTATTTGTTATAAACTCCCTTCTAAATTTGGTGCCACTGATGAAAAAATGATCAGTTGCATAGCAATTACAACTCAACCACCCATCAGGGGGATGCAACTGGTGTATCGATGGGAATTAGTGCTCCCAGGGGGAATACGATCAGTCTCATGCTCAAGGTCAAGTAGGCCTTTTCTGTCAAATTAAAGAAGGTTTTTGTTTCATTACATTCAATGTTTTTGGTTCAACGCTGACCTTTTTTGGCACATATTTTATTGTTTTTCACATTGTATCTCATTAACTTCTTCTAACCTGTTTCTATGCACAAAAAAATGGGGGCACTTGATGCATAGACTCCTCATTCCTTTAATACCATACTAAATGGTGTTATCTTCAATTCTCCCTTGGGAACACCATTGTAGTGGTTAGACTGGCTTGAACTTACTCATGGCTAAGCAACGGCTGGCTTATGGCTGGCTAAGCAACACAACACTCAATCGTGACTTACGACCTTGTTGAGCTTGGAAGCCATCAAAGCCTTGCCAAAGTAGCGGCTGCGTTCAGTGACACAAGACGAGTGCGACCTGGCCAAAATAAGTCTTGTTGTGGTAATTATACATGTAACACTGGTCAACAAATTTTGAAAAGTTGTGTGCTTCTTTAATGATATTAGTTGACTCTTATGTATTTTCATTCAATGAATCAAAATTTCGTGTTGAAAAATGTGTATTGGCTACAGGTTCAAAGATACGAGGCATGCAATATTTGATTAATTTATTTTAATAAACAGGATATGTTACTATGTTTTAAACTCTAATCCATATCTAATCTCTGCCTTTTTACTTGACGCTTATAATAGGTTGAAGAGTCGTCTCTTGTCAGTGTCCAGCAATAGTCTGCAAGCATTGTTGTGTTCCATTTACCCTGGTACCTCTTTTCCATGATTGAAATATCATGATGAAATCTATCATCATGTTCATCACTAACTGCTCTACAGTTTGCTGATAAGAAGGCTGAATGTGAATCCAAAAAGTGGATTTTAAGTGACATGTTTCATCCCATGATCTTGTAAGACTTGATGAGGTTGACCACCAATTCTTGATAGTTTTTCTCTCTTCTGTTTTAAGTTTATGAAGTATTTTACATTAAAATCACCAACCTTTTGTCCTCTAAATGTAAACTTGTACAGCACAGCCACATTCTATGACTGATGAAACAATACTGAGGGCAGAGAGACTGAGCGTAGTGAGTAACATACACGTCCGCCAGCCTGTAGGTTCGTGTTGAGACATGTATAGGCGCATCACAAAAAGTATAGCTACCAAACAATTTTAACCATGATATTTGTTACCAGCAACCTAAAATTATATGGAAAATGCTACTTTGGTCTCCAAAGCATTTTGGTTGTTGACCAGTGTTATTAATGAGTATACAGGAATATTTTTCTTCAGAATTATTTCTTAACTCGATGTTCTGAAGGTGCAGTGCAGTATTGATGGTTTGTGCTGGTAGTTTAGCTTTGCACATGCAATTTCGTCCTCTTAGCCTTTATGTGTAGCTCACGGAGAGTGTTGTGTGCGCGGCCGTGCAGACGGAGCGCATCAAAAGCCTGCTGGCGTACGGGCGTGGGGGCGTGCACGACCCCGTGCTGGCGCTGCAGCGGGACGCCTCGTGCGCCGCCGCTGCGCCCCCCGTGCAGCGCTGCGAGGGCGAGGACGCGTCGCAGCAGCACATGCGCGCCCTACAGGACACGCAGCTCTCCCAGCTTGAACACCTCATCTCACAGCAGCGCAAAGCCCACCAGCGCATGCGGCATGTGCTCAGGGAGGCTGAAAAGGTCAGATACACAGAGAACTCTGGATTTTCTTTTGCATGAGGAATTTTAGGTTTCACTACAGGCTGTCAAGTTCTTTGAGAGGTGAAATTTTTGTAAATGCCTCTCATCTGGAGAAAATTTTTTTGCTCCTGCTTTGTGAAAGGTACTTATATTTCTTACTGTAGGTGAACCTAACATGTCGGCAGGTCGCTCAGGTTTTGATATTTTGCTGTTGTGGCACCCCTCAGGGGGATACAGCTGTCGTATCTATGGGAATTGGTGCTCCCAGGGGGACTACGTGAGGGCCTGAGCTAAAGGTTAGGTAGGCTTCTTTTTTGTTGAAATAGAATAGGTTTTGTTTTGTTATGGACCATCTTTTTTTGGTCCACTGCTGTTCTGTTTTTCAGCACCTACTACTTTCTTCAACTTTGATCTTGTTTCATGATCTTCTTTCTTAGCTTACCGTTTCTATGCACCTTGTGCATAGATTCCACGTTCCCTCAACTCCATGCTAAATGGGGCCTTCTTTCTTCCTCTCTTGGAACATCTTTATTGTGGTTAAGGGAGGCTAAAACTTTCTCATATAAAAATAATAATGCTGTTGTGGTATCGTTGTTGTGATAACGTCTCTTAAATATTTTCTATTTTTCTTGAATACAAATGCTTGTTTTGAACATGAATTTATGTGCGAGTTCCAACCTGCACTTTTTCATCCACCAGATACATAAACATGTGTGTAGAATATGAGATTAGATTCTTTGAACAAGTTCACTGCAATGTTAATTTGTCACGATTGTGTGTCTGTTGGCAGCGCCACAGCCGAGTGGTGGGTGAGCTGGAGGAGGAGCGCAGGAAGCACGAGCACGACACAGCGCAGGGCGACGACGTTGCCTACGCGCTCGAGCGGGACAGGACGCGCCTCAAGCAGGTGAGCTGCTGCTGCTGCTCTCGCGCTGCGATGTGGCGCATGCTCTGCTCGCAGCTTGGTTTAGGTGATGCCTTTATTTGCATTTGGAGATGGTAAACCCTGTGTTATTGTGTGCGCATCTTAGGGCTTCCTATTCTACCTTGGTGGTCCAGAAAGTGTAGAAACAGCACGTGTGAGACTGGAGCTTGGGCAAAGTGCGAGAAAGTATGTTGTTGTTGTTTGTGATTCTTTTGTGCTGCCGTTTCACGAAATACCCTTGTCTGGTTATGATTTTATTTTGCTTAACCCTCTATGACCCACCGTCCTTCCTGAAGGACATTAGAAAAATCCCATTTATTTTCGTTCAGGTGAGCCTTTTCAAGCATTAATGCATGTTAATGAAGAGAAGAGACGTCATGCTTTGATAAATGAGTGTAATGTGTCATAATATTTTGCTCACTCAACTGTCACGTGCTTCTTAGTTTGGTGGAGCGTGAAATACCTGTGGGTGATCATACACTTTGTATATTTGTGTTAATTTCTTTACTAATAGCAAACATAGAGTGCCACAATAAGTCATGCACGTACAAAAACCATTCAACATTCCTTGGAAAATACTTTTCAACCAAATAACTTGGTTTTGTAGAGTTGTAAAGTAAATTTTCAAATGTCCTTCATGTAGGACAGTGGGTCGTTATGCCAAATTTTTTATGTAACAATGGATCCACCCAGATTCTATACTAACTCTCCTACATGCTGCATTGCAGAAATTATTATAAAAAAAACAGATGCTGATGCGATGTTGAAGATGCTTCTATGACAATGGAACTAGTTGAGCCTATTATAAAGTTTATTTATGAATTTATCATGACATAGAAAACTATTTGCAATACGTCAGCAGAAAGAACACTGTGGAGAATTGTACCAGAAACAAAATTCACTAATAAATGACAATTGAGACAGGCTCTAGACATGGCCCAATAGATTTCACCTGATTTAGATATTGTTTTGTTTCATTCTGATGATCTTTTTCTCAATAAGTATTTATGAAAAATATCCACACTTTTCCTTCTCATACGAAGTTATACCAATTTATGAATATATATTCATTATTTTTAATTTTTGTTGGGTAAAATGTGCAGTCCATTCCAAAAACGTACATATTTCAACTGTATTTACCGTGGTTTTAGCTGAATGAAGTGTTTTTGTACCACTCTGTTGAACTCCATTCGGCATGTCCTCACGACCCAATGTCCTTCATACAGGACGTTAGAATAAAAATAAAACTATGCTGAAATTTTGTTTTCCAGTCATTGAAATCACTTTAAGTGACTGTAAATTACTCATCAGAAGCAAAAAAAATTTTAATGTCGCAAATTAATTTGAGGTTTAGAGGGTTAAGAATACTGTAGCAAGTCGTGTTCAGTGTGATGAATGCTGAAGGTTGCATTTACTTAATATAATTATAATATCAAAGGAAAATCACATCAGCTTCATTAGGATATGGTAGTGATGATTTAATAAACTATTTGATCAATACAAAGCCAATGATGTTATTTCAACAAAAGCACTATTATACTTGGAAGTATTATTTTAATTAGAGGCGAGTTTTTAGGTAGCAAAGCTATCTCGCTAAAAGTGACTACTTTCACTCTGTTTTGACTTTAAATCGTTACTTATTTTGCAGTACTTAAGGTGTGCCAGTTACTGTGTTGAGTGGTGCTTTGCACAAATGAGAAGAGAAAGTGCCCACAGAACATGGAGTGCGAGAGGTCGCAGCGGCGCACGGCGGAGGCGGAGGTGACGCGCCTGACGAGTGAGCGGGAGCAGATGCAGCAGCAGCACAAGCAGATGGTGCTCCTCTTGCTCGAGGACAGGAACAGACTTGCTCTGCAAGCTGCCCACTATCGTAACAGGGCTGAACAACTCGCCAAGGTGCGTACTAGACCTTCATACAGGAATGGGCAATACTAAACCTAGAAAGATTTGTTCAATGAATCTCAGCAGCCTTTGTGAGTTCCAGTGCCACTCTTACTCGTATTACAACTAGTGATGCAAAAAAAACTGTTTTATTTGAGGGCAGTTTTTTTTGCAAAAAACATGTTTTTTATGTTTTTTTTTTTTTTTGCACACACTCAAATTTTGTTAGGTATATGTCTGTTTTTTTTTTGTCACATAAAATATATTAATATCAATGGTTTTAAGATATGATTTTTTTGTAATAAAAACATCAAAAGGAAACCATACAGTAAAAGTTTTGGCAGATAACCCACAATTACCTAGAGGAATCTAAAAGGAACAGCAGGAGCCACAGAACTTATATTGATGGAGTCAAAATTCAGAGCTTACCATCTCTACTATGTTTGATTTATTTTTATGTGACCAAAATATTCAGACATTGTAGAGATAATAAGCTCTGAATTTTGACTCCATCAATATAAGTTCTGTGGCCCCTGCTGTTCTTCTTAGACTCCTCTTGGTAATTGTGGGTTATCTGCCATCACTTTTACTGTAGGGTTTCCTTTTAATGTTTTATCACAAAAAATCATGACTAAAGAACATGGATATTAATCTATTTTATGTGACCAAAAAAAACCATGCTTTTTTTTTAAAAAACTTTTTTTACTAAAAAATCAAAACTAAAAAACTGGATATTAATATATTTTGTGACCAAAAACCATGCTGTTTTATTTTACATGTTTTTTTTACAAAAAATCGTGAATTTTAAACAATCATACATTTTAAAAATCATGTTTTAAAAAATATATGTATAAAAAACATGGATTAATATATATTATATGACCAAAAACCATGCTTTTTAAAAAAAAAAAACGTTTCTACAAAAAAATCATGTCTAATAAATATGAATATAAATAAATCTTGTGTGACCAAAAAAAACCATGCTGTTTTTTCACAAAAAATCATGACTAAAAGAACAATATGGTTTTTTACAAAAAATCATGACTAAAAAAACTTGGATATTAATATATTTTATGTGACCAAAAACCATGCGGCTTTTTTCACATTTTTTGGTCAATTTGCAGTTTAATGCGCCCACAGAAATGATAAATTCCATTCCAAAGAATCACTAAAGGAACACATTTATAAACGTTTTACACGAATGACATTCTGCTCGCTGATGCGTTATTTTCGAGTTATTTAACTTCGAAATTTTCGAGTTCCATAGCAGTTCCAGTCAGTTGCGCGCTTGAGCTAGAGCTGTTAGAGTACGTTTGGGTCCTTGTAATTTATTATTAGCCGACCCCGCGGATCCTGAACCCACTTCTAGGATGTTTAAGTCAACAACGCAATAAACGTCATCACCCAAAAATTTTAGCAGGGCTGGGGGAAGTGAATACTTGAATCTACGGTATTCACTCTTACACTTTTGCTAATGTTCTACCATACTGAAACTGATGTCAACTGCATATCGATTTCAGTGTTCACTACCCCAGTCACGCTAAGATTTTGAGTGATAACCATTATTGTGTTATTAACTAAAACGTCCTAGAAGTGGGTTCAGGTTCCGCGGGGTTGGCTAATAATAAATTACAAAGTACCCAAGCGTACTCTAACAGCTCAAGCGCGCAACGCAACTGCTATGGAAGACTAAAATTCAAAACTTGAATAACTCGAAAATAATGCATCAGCGAGCAGAATGTCATTCTTTTAAAACTTTTTAAAATGTGTACCTAGTGATTCTGTGGAATGGAATTTTTAATTTCAGTGAATGCATTAAACTGCATATTGACCATTTTTTTTACAAGAAATCATGTATAAAAAACATGGATATTAATATATTTAATGTGACCAAAAAATCAATGTTTTTTAACATGTATTTATACAAAAAAGTCATTGATATCCATTTTTTGGTCATGACTTTGTAAAAAAAAACATGGATATTAATACATTTTGTGTGATCAAAAAACCATGCATTTAAAAAAAATTTTTTTATTACAAAACATCATGATTAAAAAACATGGGTATTAAGATACTTTATCAGACTAAAAAAAACCATGCTATTTAAAAAAAACCTGTTTTTTTGCAAGAAGTCATTAATATCTATTTTTTAGTCCATTTTTTTGTAAAAAAAACATTTTTCTAAAAAGCAAGGATTTTGGTCACGTAAAATATATTAATATCCACGTTTTCTTAGTCATGATTTTTCTGAAAAAAAGATGTTATTTTAAAAAAACAGCATAGTTGTATTGGTCAAATAAAATATATTAATATCCGTGTTTTTTTTCGTCTTGATTTTTTTGTACCAAAAACATCTTTAAAAAAAGGATGTTTTTTTTTGGTCACATAAAATATATTAATATCCATGTTTTTTTAGTCATGATTTTTCTGTAAAAAAACAATGTTTTTTCAAAAAAGCATCATTGGGTTTTTTTTGGTCACATAAAATAGATTAATATCCATGTTTTTTAGTCATGATTTTTTGTAAAAATAACACTTAAAAAAAACAGCATGTTTTTTTGTCACATCTATATCAATGACCATGAGTAAAGATATATTATTACAACACACTATTTGGGGAGTTGAAGGTGATTCACGTGCATTGTAAAATAAATGAAATATCAAAACATGAAACCACAGAAATTGAAAAATTTCATACAACCATATAAAACAGTGAATTAAGGAGTATGCTGTTTTATTTTATAATCTGACATGAAAACAAATAATGTAATGTAGATCTTTTTCTTGCTGAGTTATTTTCAAACAAAATATTAAAAAAAAACAAAATATCCACGTTATTTTTAGCTATGGTTTTTTTCTTAAAAAAAAGCACATTTTTTTTGAGTCACATCTCTAATTACAACCTCTTTTCAAATAGGGTTCTTAAGCACCTTTTGCAAACTGGGTACAATGAGGGCAATGTCAGTATTCCGCTGGACGTTCCTGCTGGAAGTAGCTACCAGTTGAGAATGAACAAATTGCAGGTCTGTGTTGAGATGCTCTGAGCAGTTCTGATGTGGGCATAACAGATAATAAAACATGAGAAAGGGATTCTCAATAATTTTTCTGGTATTGCTCTAATTCTAAAACATTCTTTTAGAACTTATTCATGGAAGCACTTCCTTCTGATTGGCGGCTATGTAGTTGCAGTTTCAGTGTAATTATAAACTTGTTGCTTCTAAGGCAGTTATGTTTAGAAATTTTCTCTGTTTCTAAACTTAAGCATTTGTGCCTTTTGAAAAAAAGTTTCTTGATATGTAGTGAGGTATTCCTTTTTAACAAAAAGATGGAAATTAGTAGTGACTGTTGTGAAATTTCTTTCCTTGCAGAAACCTTTGGTAGTGCTGTCATATATACATTGTAGTTAGGAGTTTTGCAGGGATCATTTACCATCAGGTTTTTGGCAGCACATCTTACTCTGAAGCACTGAACGACGAGATACCTCTCGTAGTTTTGACTCACGAGCAAAGTGCGTGTTAGCAACGGGCTCTTCGGTAAGGATGCAGAACGAGTTTCAGTCTGACTTGTGGTGCTGAGCAGCGACCTGCGAGTCAACCACTTCAGGCGAGCTGCGGCAGTCAGGCATTGTGGTTACAGCTATGAGGTCCTGGTGTCGGGATGCGCAATAATCTGCCTCACGTTCATGTGGTGTCGACTGGGGATATAGTTCTTTAACGCTTTTTAGAATTGATCGGTATATCATGTAATGCTTTTAATTACTGCAAATTTTGCTAACTCAGTATACCACAAGGGGGACTATGTGAGAGCCCAAGCTAAAAGTTAGGTAAGCTTTCTTTTTGTTGAAATAGAATAGGTTTTTGTTTTGTTACAGACCATCTTTTTTCGATTCACTGCTGTCCTGTTTTTCAGCACCTACTACTTTCTTCTTCAACTTTTTCTTGTTTCATGAACTTCTTTCTTAGCTTACTGTTTCTATGCACCTTGTGCATAGATTCTGCGTTCCCTCAACTCCACACTAAATGGTGCCTTCATCCTTCCTCTTTTGGAACATCTTTGTTGTGATAAAGGGAGGCTAAAACTTATTTAATAATAATAATAATAATAATAATCTGTATACCACACTGTCATAAATTAATTCTCTGCTCCATGAAATTATTTTCATTGTAACTATTTATTTGCAAAAAAAAGTGCTGCAAAAAAAGCAAAACCTAAAACTAAATGGTGTTGGTGGCTGCTGATATTGAATGTTTAGTTTTTTGTCATAAACTCTTTCTCTGTCACCCGAAGCATCAATTATGTAAGGGAAAGGGATTTTATCATCAAGGTTTCAATGCACTGAAATCAGGAATGAATTTTGCATTGCTTGAACATTGATAATTTTACAACGCATGTGATTTGTAAGCTAATTTAAGTTATAAAATTTTAAGAAATTTCGAGAGGTTTGTCGAGTAACAAAATACTTTCTAGTATCGAGCTGAAATGTTCTCAAATTCTGTTTTGTGATAAGTTTGACCCAGTACACTACAACAAATCAATGTAATTATGATATAAATCCTTGGGTTTGATAAAAATACAAAAAATTGTTCCACAAATTTTGTGGCTTGTACTGAATAATTGGAAAATTGAAGTTGAATTGTTTTTTAATAAATAAATTTTTTCCAGACTGCTACTGATCTCTCCGAGTGTTGCTACTTATTCCAGTATTAAACCCTAATTGCGAAATTTGCCTTAAATACCCTTGAAGTATAAGCACTCGCAACTTAATGTAGAAGTAATTGTCAATGCACGAGTCGAGTTCGGGTAAATGCTAGGCGCCGAGACTACTCTGGTTTGGTTTGTACTACTTAAGTCACTTATATGAAACATATTCCATCTCTTTGTTCTTCTGCAATTCAGTAATTGTTCACTTAAATTTTTGTATCACTTGTTTTATGTCTTTTATTTATATACCTCCGAATTGAATGGTCGCACTTACATACGAGTATTTTTGTTGTGCTTCTCGCGGGATTGATCAATTTTATTGAAAAGAATTAGTGCTCCTAGAGGGAAAACATGAGGTCCCAAGCTGAGAGTTAGGTAGGCCTTCGTTTTGTTGAGAAAAATAGAAATTTTGTTTTGCTGAGAACTGTCTTTTCTTGATTCATTGCTCTCCTGTTGTTCAGCAACTCTAACTTTCCTTTTCATCTTTTGTCTTACTTAATAACCTTTTTTCTCAACTTACTACGTGAATGCGTAGGGATCTTGTGTGTGAACACACGTGGTACGTATATGGATTCTGCGTTCCCTTTACTCTATACTACATGGTGCCTTCATCCTTTCTTTTGAACGCTCTTATTGCGGTGTGAGAGTCTCACTCTAACTTATGTAAACAAAACTATCTTGCTTATGTATTTGACTTGAGGGGTACATGTAGCTTTAGCCTTAGGCATCAAGTGTCCAAAATTTATTTCAAAAGACCCTATTTTATTTTACGTGGAGTTCTGTAGAAGTACTGAGTGAAGTTTCCTAAAAAAATTGAAATCTTTCAAATAGAATACTTCGTGTTAGACGCACGTCATTTTCACATTACTCTACATATGATGAAGACGATTTTCTATGCTTAATTGAATCATTTTCACCTCAGGAAGAGTGAAAGTTCAATCATTGGTTAATAAATGGTCGTTGCTTGTTCAGTTGGTGAGTGAAGAGAAGGGTCGAATGGATGGGATGGCGGAGGGGCTGGAGGAGGAGAGCAAGAAGAGCCTACAAATGGAGGCGCAGATGGAGAAGCAGCTTGCGCTGTTCGATGCTGAGCGCCAGCAAATGCGGGGGCTGCTGCAGCGGCGGGATGACAGGTAACTTCATGATGCTGACCGCAGTGGTAGGCTCAGACTCGTGTGGCACTCCTTAGCGGCTTAAATATTCGTGTTTCACCGCGTGGCTGCTGAACTCAAGTGTGAGACTGCGCATGCGCTGTAATGCTATTCGAGCCACGCTGCAGAGCATTATCCTCTGTTCCATGTTGCTTGCTTGGGGCAATTGAGAACATTAAAATGGATTTCATCTTTCAGTTACTAACTAAAATTTACTATTTTCATATTTATTGGGATTTCCTTTTGGCTTGGAATACGTGACTGCAAAATAACTAAGAAATGTTATTTTGTGCGAAATTTTTTACAGTAAACACCATAACCTTAATTTGTGCAATGTTCCTTCCATAAATGTTGAATAAATTCTTTGTACGTCATATTGCGAAAATTTTGCCCTTTACTGGGATTTACGTGCAATAAGATTCTGTCGCAGATGTGATGTTTACTTTTAATGTTGCAATTCCTGATTTCTTAGGTATTTTGTAGTCGGTTATCTGTCTTTGTTACCGTACCAGGCTGGAGGAGCTAGAGGCGACGGTGGAGAAGCTGCAGCGTGACGTGGGGCACTACCAGAAGCAGCTGCAGGAGGCGCACAACGTGGCCATGTTCCAGCAGCAGCTGTCTGTTTCTCCTCCTCGGCTCACCACAGCCCAGCATTTGTCGGCTGCTACGTCAGGCACAGGTGTGACAGGAGGTGGAACATAAGTGGGTCGTGGGTGTGATGTTTTGCGCCAGGCGTACCCGATGCACCACTCTACTACCTGCGAATTAGTGCGCGTGGTTCACAAGTCGTTCGCTTGAAAACTTGAGCATGTGTTGAGTAACACTTTGATAAAAGTGAAAACGATGGTCGTGGAACAAAGTTATCGCTTTAGAAATTTCTAAAAGGTTCATGTTGGAGTTGTTTTACTGAGAAGTTTTTTGTAAAATAATATATAGGTAAGTTATGAAGCGATGAGACATGGCATAAGACGGTTCAGTATTCCCAGTGACACAGCAAGTCAAGCTTGCGCGTTTTGGCGGCTGGCTGTATCTTCATGCTGCCAAGTTTATATTCTATCACTCGAATGACAATTCTTGTAGGTTCCCGGACAAAAATTTTTTCTCTCCAAAAAAAAGTTGACTCTACTTCCGTTATCAACTCCAAACTATGGGGTTGCAATGCAGCACCTACGAGAATGTAAAGTCTGTCAGTGCTCCTAAAGCCGGTGGCTATATGCGCCGTAGTTGTCCTTGAAGGTGACCTGTGCATCAGACGTGCGTGAGTCTCCGTACGTCAGTTTCAGTGCTCTACGGAGTAGTTGAGGCTTGTCCAAGTATTAGTCTAAGCTAGGCTCAGGTTGAGCATCAGGTGAAGGATGGAAAAAACTATTCGCCAATGGTTTGTCCTTGAGATTTAGTAAAATAGGACGCTTTGTGTGTCTTACATTGATGGTTTAAAATTTAAAATTTTAATTCTAATTGTCTAATAAAATTTTAATCGTCTTATATAACGAGGTATGGCAATGTCTACCTATTTTTTAAAATTGTGGTGTGAAAATGTTTATTTTATCACTAGAA
Source organism: Platorchestia sp. MABIK (assembly GCA_014220935.1). NCBI lineage: Eukaryota > Metazoa > Arthropoda > Malacostraca > Amphipoda > Talitridae > Platorchestia > Platorchestia sp. MABIK. The sequence continues at coordinate 6,519 of JACJUY010009348.1, read as the reverse complement.
TAATGCAAATAATAAAAATCTCTTCCAGCCTCTGGAGCCTTTGATTACTGGAAGTTCTGTGACATTAATTCACTCACGTAATCTAGAAAAATTGATGCACTGAAGATGCAATAAGTGATCGACGGTATGGTTATTGCATACGTATTACCGAGACTGAGTACTTTTTTAAGTCAGCAAATTGTAATTAATGGGATTTGGTGAGTGACCAGGTTTGTTTTTGGACGTTTTTTTACCTTATGTTAAATTGTTAATTTTTATAAAGAGAGGTTGCTTTCCGTTTTGTTAGTTGTTAGGTTTATGTATAATTGAGTTGCATTTGATTTTGTAGTTGGTTTATGGGAAGAAAGCAGTAAGGGATCGTTTAGTGTTTTTTGTAGTGGTGCAGGGGTACGATTTGTACTTGAAGCCCAGGCAAATGTAGCTTTCTCAGTGTTGAGCAAGCTTTAGTAGTTAGTTCAGAGTAGTAAAGAGCATTAAAGATGAACTAGTATGATATCCATCAAGTGGAAGGCATGGTGAAGGTGGGAGACCCATTGAAAGAAAGTGAGATTAAGACTACTATAGATGAAGAAGTCAGAACTGGGTTCATCAGTGACCGATGTGTGAGAGTAGAGATGGGATGAATGTCCTCCTAAGCTGCACTGTAACAAGACATCAGTGGGGAATGTCTGAATCATCTGACCATTTTCAACATCGCCTGGCATTGAAGTGACGCTGCCAGAGCTGTATCATAAATAGCTCGAGTTCAATGGTCAATTATTGCGTGTCAATAGTCTAACTGGCCTGGCTGGGAGTGTACTGTGTTGCAAATGGTCTGCTTAGCTACTTCCGATCACGGGAAGGTGAACTGATTTGTAGCCATGCTTGTGTCCTGAAAAGCAGCAATAAATTTTATATCAACGCGTTTAAACCAATGGATCTGTTAGTCATGCTTACGTTGATGAAATCAGGCTTTCGATGATTCCATGTGAAAAAATTTAACCTTGCTGTTGAGAAATGATAAAATGCTGTTTTCTGACTGATACTGATCACTCGGCAAATGAATAGGCAATAGGTTTATCCATCCTATTCAATGGGGCTGGCGCTCCCAGGGGAGAGAATACTGTTGGGTTGCCTCAGTTTTAGGTAGACTTTCGAGACTTCATTTTTCGTATTTGCTTCCCTTGTTATAGTTTCCATGGTCTCTTTATTATCTCTTCTGTGTTTTTTTCTACATATCCAGTGGAAACGCACATTGTGCATAGATTTCTAGTTTTACGAAGTCTATAATTAATGATCCCGTCACTTAGCTCTCTGGAGAGCGCCATTGTTGTGGATAAGGGAGTCTTTAACTTAGAGTTTAATGTAGTCAAGAAACGAGAAGACATGCGCTGTATCGAGTGTTATCTCTGATTGCTTTTACGAATCATTACTCAACAAACAGTCTAATTTTCTAGTAGCTATCGGAGGTTAAATTATTATAAATTGAACTCTTTCAAAATGGCAGAGCTGGCAAGCAAAATCTATGTTTACTGTCCTTAGCATGTACGTAGAATTTCATTGTTAACCCTTTGTCGTCAAAGTGGTTTTCAGAATCCATTTTCATAAACAGCTCTAATAAATTTTATTCCTTGTGAAATTTTTGCCCTATTGAGTGTTAGTTCCTCCCTTATCCTGATATCTGTGGCAACTTGATGCCGGTGCCAGTTGAATGATAGTAATGACATTAAAGAGTTAAGTTGAAATACTGTACAGATGTTAGCTGAGGATTCATGAAAATGCTGTTGGTTAGGATAAGTTAGCTTGAGATGTTAGTATGAGGTAGGTTGAGTTATTTTAGATCAGAGCAAATAGGTTAGGTTAAGAGACTCAAGTTCAAACTAATAACTGTCCGTATTTTCATGGATGAATGATATGAGTTAGGATTGGTTAGTTGGAGATGTGAAAGTTTGGGTTAGGATTGGCTTTGTTCAGCTCAGTTGTTCAAGCTGCCAAAAACTGTGAAATTTTTCACTGGTGTTGCCAGTGTGATAAAATGAGTGTATCATTTTATGTGTGCAGTTAACGCTCCATCAGTGACCGCATCTGTGGTGACGGGCGTGAGCCTGAGCCAGGCGCCCAACATGGTGAGCATTCCGTCGCTCAGCCCGAGTAGCTCCTCGACCTCCGCAGCCGGGGCCGTAGATATTTCCAGCACCGGAGCCGGCCAGTCGGCCACTTTGCCCAGCCGACTAGCCGGGTCCTCAGCCTCGAAGATCTCCGTGCGGCCCCAACCCCCCCAACTGCCGGCTAAGCCTCCTCAGCTCAGCCACCACACCGCCAGACAGCCTGGTTAGTCTCTTACAGCCGCATGGGGACTTCACTGCTGAGGGAATTGTGTTCTTATGGTAATGGAGTTAGCCCCCCCCCCACCCTCAGGAGGATACAACTATAGTATCTATGGGGATGAGCGCTCCCAAGGGAATATGTGAGGGCCCGAGCTATAAGTTAGGTAGGCTTTCCTTTTGTTGAAATGGAATGTACTTTTTGTAACGGGCCATCATTTTTCGATTCACTGCTTTCTTGTTTTCAGTACCTACTACTTCCTTCTTCAACTTTTATCTTGTTTCTTAAACTCTTTTCTCAACTTACTGTTTCTATGCACCTCAAGTATATTATAGATTCCGCGTTCCCTCAACTCCATACTAAAAGATGTGTTCCTGCTCCCTTTCTTTGAAATGCCGTTATTGCGGTTAAGGAGACTTAAACTACCATCTAATCTAATTTATTAAGGGCGCTATTGTTCTACGGTTACCATATTACCCAAAACCAGTCCAAAAGTGGTGAGTTTGTCTGATACGGATGATTTAAAATCAATTAGAAAGACATATAAAATGTCTCTTGTGAGTGGTCCTATCCTAACTGGTTTTACACATTGTAGTCCTTCTGCTTCCCGAGCCATCAAGACACCATAGCTTGCGTATCTACGGTTCTGTGAGTGTAAATCAATTTTATTTTATGGGAGGCTAACCTGTGCCGGATATGGCTGACGAAGAAGTTGAGCAGATTTTTGAAATGCAGCCTTTGTGAGACAGAATTTTTATGAGCCACGTGAGATTGTGTTATCAGGCACACTTCTTCAAAGCGAGCCTGGTTGTTTTCATCTTGGGTTAACTGCGCGTCACCAGTTACTTCACTAAGCCAAGGCAGTCAATATGCCCTCATAGCCATTCTGAGTATCACTGTTATTTTTCTTTTGATTACACATGGCAAAACTCCACGGATGTGGGCATTTATGCCTTGTTTGAGATTTATTCTAAAGGCTGGACGTCTTGTTGCTGTTAGGAATAAGTTTATTTCCCGAGGTTCCTCCATGAAAGGTATGTTGATGAAATCTGTCCTCAGTAGTGACCTGTGGGTTGGAGCACTGACGCGTTTCAGTGCGTCAAAACCCACTCATGATGCCTGAAGTAAATTCAGTCGATTACGCTAGGTATTGAGATATTGTGCACATCTTGTCCTCGGTGTCCTACTCTTCAAGAGATTACAACTATTGTATCTATGGGAATTAGCGTCCCAGGGCGAAGATGTGAAGACCCTAGCTAAAGGCTTTCCTTTTGTTGATACCCTTAGAGGGATACAACTATTATAGCTATGGGAATTAGGACTTCCAGGGGGTAAATGTGGGGGCCCGAGCTGAGAGTCAGGTAGGCCTTCTTTTTGTTGAAACAAAATGTTTTTGTTATGTTGAGGACCATCTTTTTTTCGGTTCACTGCTGTCCTGTTTTTCAGTACCTACTACTTTCTTCTTCAACTTTGATCTTGTTACTTGCGGCGACCGACAAAATCGGATAAAAAACTAAAACCGACATCCGCACTCGGAGTAGGGCTGAGGCCATCACTTTGTGGAGGTGCTTGTGTTGAGTACCGAACAGTCATGGGCGATTTCTCTTTCTTTCACGTGCAGCCACCAGAACCCGTGGTTGTAGCGCGCTCAAATTTTGGGAGCAGACGGGGGCTCGTTCGGGAAGCTCAACTTGTGATTTTCGCGTCGGTCGGCCGAAAAAAAACCCCCCTTTGGGGGTGAAAACCATCAAAAAAAGCACTTTTGTTTTTTCACCCGCATTAATTTCTTGGCCACTCTAGGGTCATTCCGACCCCAGATGCCGTTAGTCGGAGTTGCGATACACATGAAAAAGTTGTCCGGTGCGTGTAGCTCGAAAAAAAGTGCCCTTTTGAGCCTCCCAAATAAAGCATGCCGAAAAAGTGGCTGATTTTTGACATTTTTTTTTGACCAGCTGCGCGGCGGGAAATGGTTTAGATTTTCACATGTGGTAGAGGTTGCAAAGGGCTTTCCCGAAAAAAATCACAAAAAATCTGGGTTCGTAATTTTCCGAGAAATTGAGCCTCGAAAATTAAAAAAAAATGGGGTCCGCGCCAAATGACTAATGTTAACATTTTACCGGAGAAAAGGTCCCATCTTTGGACAGATCATAGAAAACAATTTTTACGAGAAATCACTTTTCGGATTTTTCCATTTTCGGCCTAGAAATTTTTTTAGCGAGCCTCAAAGTTGGGTCTAAAAAAAGACGTTTTTTCGCTCGAATTTTTTGAGGGCTTTTCCTGGCGAAACTATCGCACGTGGGCTTTCCAAAATTTGATAGCACCTTCATTTTGAAATCATCTAAAACCCATAGGATCGGCAACGCTCAAAACGCAGCCGTTTGGCCACAGGAGCTCATCAAATAATGAGTGATTTTCGGTTTTTCGCTGCCCAAAAAATTTCTGTGGCCCGCACAGAAAAAGTCATTTAACATGTTTTGCTAGTCGCATTTTTTTACGTATGCCAAAGATTTTTCAGAGCGAAATTCCCATTGGTTTACGAAATAGCCGTTTTTGGCAGTTTTGCCCAGTTTTCGCGATTTACGTTTCCAAATTCATCGGGGGAGTTTCGTTTTAACCCCTAAAATGTATTTTTTATGCTTTTTTTAACTCGAACTAGTGTAAATGAGCAAATAATTTGAAATTTTTGCTAAGCAACATAGATTTGAGTGATGAGTGATGATGTATAAATATTAAAAGTTTTTATGCATTTGCACTCATTCGAGGGCCCGCAGCTGTGTTTTGATGAAACGGTAGTGTTTCCAGAGTTGGTAGAAATATTTCTTGCCTCATGAGTCGAGTCGAAAAACCCCAATTTTACCGAACTAAAATCTCTCATTAATAATGATGTACAAATATGCTCTCATATGAGGCTTTTAGAGTGGTCCTACGTAAAACTTTATGGAGATAAAAGTTGTTGGAAATGGCCGATTTACCCATAGGTAATGTTCTATCACCTCCATCGACCATGGCAACTGATTCGACGTTCGAATCGAACATTGTGTCGAAGTTTTCAAAGTCCAGAGATTCTTCCGTTCAGAGGCCAAGTGTTCGGCGATCACACTACGTCATATGTGACGTCATTGCTTACGTCATGGCTTTTTGATTACGTCATTGATTTTGTAAATGGTTATTTCCATTCGGAGGCAATTTTCTCATGCATAACACAATGTTTACTTGCAGAAGAAATACAGGGAACGAAACATAACGAAAAATGAACTCATTTTTATCATAATTCGCGATTTACGTTTGTTCGTTCAGTCGACGCTCGCGCGATTTCTACATAGGTTGATGTTTTTGGCTTTTCCATCTTTCGGTGTGAGAATTATTAATCTTGTTCGCCTCTTAGAGTGTCAACAAAACTTTTGTCGGAGTAAATGCTCTCATGTATGATGAATGAGGTAAATTTAATTAAATTCGCTCACTTGTATTGACCGTTTTGGACAACGAACAAAGTTTCGGCTTTTCATGAAGAATGAGAGGGTTTGCAGTTGCCAGCTATAGTCATCTTAGACGTGATACTTACGATGAAGCTCCTAAACGCATTGTACTCAAATAATGACATCAATGAAAGTTGAAAATTGGGGATATTTAGGCAAAATGAGTGTTGTGAGTTTATTAGCGTACTTTGATATTTGAAACCTAAAATTTCAACTGTATAAAGAGTACAGAAACTGAATATTCTCGATGCCGTATCAAAAATGACCTCTATTGAAGAGGTGAGCGTTCTTCTACATTTGCTCAATTTCCATTGGAAAAAGTCCGTCATGCCGGAGCTTTCGAATACCGAAGAGGGTATACTTTGAGTTCATGTTTCTCTCATTAGTTTTAATGATTGAGAAATTTAATTCGAGGATCTTTTCAGGTACGAAATTCTGTTTCAATTTTCTCTTAATTGATATTTTAATCCAGAATGGGAATGTGAGAAGATTTGGGTGGCTGCATCACAAAGTCCGATGAATTCCATGCGGAATTTGAGTGCTCAATGTGAATGAGCAGATTTTTATTTATGCCTCACTGGTGGTCTATATATATATATATATATATATATATGTATGTACATATATATATGTATGGATATATATATATATGTATATATATATATATATTTGTATATATATATGTATATATATATGTATATATATATATATATATATATATATGTGTATATATCTGTAT
>JACJUY010009346.1:0-33597 GCA_014220935.1 Platorchestia sp. MABIK | reverse complement strand
ACTACGCCCAGAAACGTTTATAACTTTAGCATGAAAATTAGACCTTCAATCCAAACGAGTATCGCAGTGAAGGCTGGATACGCAGCCAATTGAAAGCATTGTTAACAATGACGTCAGCTGCGAGTTATGGCTGCTAGAAGCTGATTGGTTAGCGTGCGTGCGTACTTTTGTCTAGAGCGGGCTTGGGGTCCACCGTAGTTTTGAAGTTCTTATGTAAATATTCTGTGCATACTTAGGGAATAGGTTCAGTCTTGCGCCGAGGACCGTCGGAGAAAGTACGTGTTGTGTTACGAATAGGAGGTGGTGAAAATAAAGTTATACTGAAAAATACACTCTGAAAATATGTGAAAACATATAGCGTGCCTCGAAATGTTGTTATACTTGTCACAATTTTATTTAAATTTCTCTCGTTCCATTGCAGAGAAAAGAAGTCTCACACAAAGGCCTCCGTGGTCGAGACATTAAAATCAGAAAGAGAAAGATCGAACGTCAATTGGGCCGGTAAGAGAGGCAGAGTTTATTAGAAAGGGGTGCTTTTGAAATAAGTGAAATAATGACATTCATTGATAACTTTGGCCAAAAAAGGAAGTAATTGGTAAATTTTGTGATCTTTGCAGGAGGGCGGTTCTTTGCAGTTCTCCATAGAAAATCATCGCTTTCGTGTTTCATGTCAACTTAAAGAAAATATACGAGAAGCTGTGAATACAGTCGTCAAAAGATACTTTTCTGAACTATGAATGGCTCAAGGAATTTGAACTGAAGCTGTGCTTGAGAATGCATCGTGTGATTTGAAGCTATGACCGTGTCCTGTGCTGTTGGAAACGTAATCATGAAATAGGTTGCATTTGGTGTCCTGTTCTCATGTTCAAGTTGACTTTAAAGAGGATTGGCCATCAAATTATTAGGATAGCGTTGTCATGAGGGCTACTACGTTCGTATTGCCTTAATGTGGATGAAGTAGAGGGTAACGTGTTTGAGGTAGGCATAGGTGCTCTAAACCCATGGGAAATGTTTCGGACGGTAGTCTCATAGCCTTATAATGTTCTACTGTATTCATAAATTTTGTAACAACATTGTGCGTATCAAACACCTGACGACGTAAGCAGAATATCATCAGGGCAGATGCGCACAGAAACGCGCTGTTGTAAGTGGGTCTCTGCAATCGGTGAGTACCGCCATTATTTTAGGATACTCTAAACCGGCTAGCCATTTTTGAGAACCCATCTTAGATCCTTCCCGAATTACCCTGACAAAAGGGTAATTTCTGAACTATAAGACGTACAATCTCGAAATTAAGACCAAATTAATGCTCGTGACTAGTACAACATTTTTATGTAATTGAAAAATTTTTTACGCCCCTGTGGTGGGCAGGAAGAGGGGCTCTCGTGACCCCTCAATAGTCGGCCGATTTGCTCTAAAAGGCTCATTTCGATAGCGTTGTAATTTCTTAACGATTCCACCTAAAACTTTTAAATTGGTTTCATTTTAAACATCAATTCATTCTCCAACTGTGAGAGTATAACAAAAGTCTCATACGCTTCCTGGGAAGGCATGGATCGAGGTTTACCTAACCTATCAATGGTTGGCCGATTTTCTCTGTAAGGCTCATTTTGATAGCGTTGTAATTTCTTAACGATGCCACCTAAAAATTTGAAATTGGTTTCATTTTAAACATCAATTCATTTGCCAACTGTGAGAGTATAGCAAAAGTCTCATACGCTTCCTGGGGAGGCATGGATCGAGGTTTACCTATCCTATCAATGGTCGGCCGATTTTCTCTGAAAGGCTCGTTTTGATAGCGTTGTAATTTCTTAACGATTACACATAAAAATTTGAAATTGGTTTCATTTTAAACATCAATTCATTCTCCAACTGTAAGAGTATAACAAAAGTCTCATACGCTTCCTGGGGATAAAAGANGGGATAAATGTTGAGAGTAAATTGAACAGATATAAATCACTTTGCGTCAAAAATTCTGAGGTCGACATTGAGGAGAATGTTTTTTTTTCGTTATGAAATATTTCATAGTACGACAAAATAATTAGCTCGAAGGGAATGAAATGTTGTATCATAAAACAAATATACAACATTTACAAATTACGCTGGTAGTACTGGCGCAAAAGAATTTGCTGTTGATCGGCACATGATGCGTGCAACAAGAAAAAGAAAGAAAAGATATAGTTTATTTCCAATAGAGATGGTACAAAATTACCATCATTGGTTTTCAAAATATCTTAGAGAATATCTTACCAATGATGGTAATTTTGATGGTAATTGATGGTGATGATGGTAATTTTCCGACATTTTACGCGGGTATTACGATCCCGATGTTTAATTGTTAACCAAGAATGGTAATATTCTGATATTTCATGTTATATTTTTATTACAATGCATGGACTGGCATTCCAATCAAGGGATTCGGAAAACATATTTTACATCATGCAACGAAATTATGACATTTCCATGCTTATAATATTGCCATACAAAAGTCGACGTGACCAAAAACCATGGAAACTATAATTTTACATGAGAGAAAAAAACTTCACCAAGAGCCGGGATTCATTCGAACGCACACGATGCAGGTACAGGGCTGAAAACGACAAAGGTTTGACCAGCACGTTGCAACAGCGCTTCATAACTAACGCGACCACGGCATCCGTCAGCGCAAATTTTTGGGATAGGAGAACGTTGCTCTCTTTTATCCCCAGGAAGCGTATGAGACTTTTGTTATACTCTCACAGTTGGAGAATGAATTGATGCTTAAAATGAAACCCTTTTCAAATTTTTAGGTGTAATCGTTAAGAAATTACAACGCTATCAAAATGAGCCTTTTAGAGCAAATCGGCCGACTATTGAGGGGTCACGAGAGCCCCTCTTCCTGCCCCCCACAGGTGCGTAAAAAGTTTATCAATTACATAAAAATTTTGTACTCGTCACGAGCATTAATTTGGTCCTAATTTCGAGATTGTACGTCTTATAGTTCAGAAATTACCCTTTTGTCAGGGTAATTCGGGAAGGATCTAAGATGGGTTCTCAAAAATGGCTAGCCGGTATACTCTAATTTATTTTTATTGAATCTCAATCATTCGTGTATTCTGGTTTGCCCGTATTTCCTTGTGCATTTCATGATTTCATGGAGGTATGCCAATTCCTCATTTCCGAGAATCCGGTTCCCTTGTTAATGTAAATTAATGAGGGAGCAGGACCCATGTCTAGTGACAAAAGGAAATTAGGCTGGTTCTGACGAGGAATTTACCTATTCACTATTTGCAAAGGGTACTAACTGTCCATATTGTTCAAATGAGGGTTTCGCTTGAAGATATGCAAGGACTAATATTCTGAGGTCAGACGGGGTTGAAGCGGAGTCTAAAATTTTGTAATCGGCAGGAGATAAAGGGACATTGCATTATTACCTTAATTATGTAATAACTAAGTTATGATAGCTTTTTGAATATAAATATTGTTCACTTTCCTTGACAACGAACTACTGTGACACAAAACGAACAGTCTTTAAATGTGCGTGTTCAGTTGATATCTATTATTTGTATTCCCGCAAAAGAATAAAACACTAATGAAATTCTCGCAACTTATCATGACTAAAATTACGACAGCAATATCTAATTGTACAATTTGTAATATTGTTGTCTTCTTATCCAAATAAAGATGTAGTCTCGATAGAGAATGATCTGTAGAATGGCGGTATCTGGCATGCATCGCAGGTGGATCATTCTCTATCGAAACTACATCTTTATTTGAATAAGAAGACAACAATTTTACAAATTGTTCAATTATAAATTGCTGTCGTAATTTTCGTCATGAAATGTTGTTAGAATTTCATTTGTATTTCATTCTTTTTGGAGGAATATAAATAGTAGATATCAACTGACAGAACTCTAGAGACAATGAACGAACTACTTGGAGAGTCGGTAGCTAAACACACATTTAAAGACTGTCTTCATTTTGTGTTACAACAATTCGTCGTCAAGCAGAGTGAACAATGTTTACGTTCAAAAAGCTGTCGTTGCTTAGTTATTACATAATTAAGTTAATAATGCAATGTTCCTATATCTCCTGCCGATTTCAAAATTTAAGACTCGGCTTCAACCCCGAATGACCTCAGAATTTTAGAGAACTTGAATATCTTCAAGCGAAACCCTCATTTGAACAAAATGGACAGTTCGTTCCCTTTGCAAATAGTGAATGGGTAGATTCCTCGTCAGAACTAGCCTAATTTCATTTCATACTTATGTGTCACATGTATTCTTTCTGTGCTTCTGTATTTTATTCTTTGTTCTTGTCCGTCTCATACTTTGTATTTTTACTTTCATGATGTATTTATAGCACCTACAATTCATTTTACTTGGATCATATATTTCAGACGTAATTCTTTTGCTATTCGTGTGAACTGATGATGGAGCTGGACTCCGAAACGTTTTCTTAATATAGATTATAAATTGTTTCGGAATTTCTTTCGTTTTTAAGTTTCTGATGAGGTTGCAATTAAAGCAAATTACTGACGTGTTCAGATATATTCAGTTAATGTAATTACAACCTGCTGGCTGATAATTGTACAGAGGTAATGCTAGTTTGCTCAGGATGTTTTACGACAAGAGGTACACAATTACACAAGCAGTATCCTATGGCCAGATGAACAGTTTTTTCTATGAAATTTTCAGAACACTTTTGGGTTGGTGAGAAATTAGCAGTTTATTGTTTTAAAGTGTGAAATTTGATGATACAATTACTCGCAATATTTAGTTTGAATTTACGTTACCAACACTTGTCGGCTTATCCAAATAAACATGTAGTTTTGATGGAGAATGATCTGTATAATAGCGGTATTTGGCAGCCATCACGGGTGCAGGGGTGGTGGTGGTGGTGTGTGTGATGGTGGCGGTGATGGAATGAGAGCATCGACTAGCTATTGACACGAGCGCCTCCGGGCGACATCCTGGCGTCGTCGTCCGCTCTCCGATCTCGGCTGCCGGTCCGTCCTTCTAGCGCAGACTTTCATTTGAACATTTTCACGAATGAATAATTTATGGCTTTGAAGTTTTCAGACAAATGAGCAATTTCATCGATCAAAATCCACCAGGCACGCGTAGCCACAATTGAGATCACTCGTCCATAAACGACGCTATCCAACGTCAGCGAAATGACGATTATTTATACAGAAGTCAAGTAGAATGTGCGACAAGCTGAGAGGCTGATTTTTCTGCGGGATCTGATGAACTGTGGGAATAAGAGGGGCTTCCACACAAATTGGTGGAAAGGGAAACTTTGCTTTGGTATGCCACAACTGTGCTAGTCAGAGAAGCGGTGTGAAATGAGTGACTGCATTGATGAGGATTTTAATTAGATTTACTTCCTCAACACGTTTCCCGCATTTTGGGCCACACGTGTACCAACAGGTCAATTGCCCATTTACGTGCCGATATAAATGAACGACATTTCATCTGTTTCGCAACATTTTAAAATAATTCTTGTTTTCATACGAGATGAAATGTTATCATGCAATAAATTGTATTTTTCATATTCATTAGGAAGAATTAAAAGTTATTCAAGGTGGAAAATCGGTTTCCCTATTCTGCCACTTACAACCTGACCAAACCAACCGTTAACAGTCACGGAAACGCGGGAAACGTTAAAACTGTTTTATTTGAATTCCTTTAAATAAATGTAACTATCGCTTTACGATCGTTTCTTAAAGCTACCATAATTCTAGTACTTAGAGCTAGAATGCAGGAATTCCGCACACTCCCCCAGCGAAGATTGGTTTCAATAAAGTTTAACGCTGAATACTAGAAATATAAACGAACAAATTCAGTGTAGTGAACTAAAACATATACAGGGTGTTTCAGGACTAGAGGTAGAAAATGAAACTATGTATAGAAAATCGTAAAAAATAAAGCGATTTTCACGAGTAACAAAAATCTTAAGACTACGCCGTTTTCGAGTAATCCCAAGTTGAAAAGTTCTTAAATCTTCAATATTAAGAGCTCACGCACCTGCTGCCAACGAATTTAGGTTTTAGGTGATTAATGTACCTGCACGGAGAAGCATAGATGGGTAAATGTTTATGGAACAGAATCGAATCTGAAAATTAAATTCACAGCACTAAGTTAAATAGGGAAGAGCGCTATTTTATTGGTCATTTGTTAACTGCACGTCGAACAGTCAGCGTGGGGCGCTTCACGAATGCAGAGCTTGCTGACATGCACTTCATGTACGGAGCTGCGGCAGGAAATGCTTTACTTGCTTCACAGTTGTACAGAGAACGCTACTCTAATCATGAGGTTCCTGGACACAGGTTCTTCATCAACTTACACAGAAGATTGCGTGAAAATTACAGAAGATTGCCCTACGCCTAGCACTTGCCAGTTTCCTGTTCAACTATAGGTTGACACCCCACACTACAACACGGGTTACGCCCGTCGAGCTAATGTTAGGCAGGAAAGTTCGCTTCGGCCGACAGAAGCGATCTCGCCCAAAGTTGCTCAACGCCAGGACGCTCAAAAGGCTAGGCTACACTATGCATTTTTTACTGCGCAACTCTCAAGAATTTTTTACCTCTGCATGCATGAGCGGCTACACTACACTTCGCAGTGTAGCGGGGGTCAGTTGCACCCCGCGGCCCGGAGAAAATGAATGCTGATGAACGTGCGCTCTGGCCAGTAGCTATCGCACGTGCGATAGGGAAGATAAAATAACAGGAACGACAAGTGACTCACGCTATTTGTCTATTTCCTTCATTTATAAGTAACTCACAGTCAATCAAAGACATAACTACCCAACTATGTTTCATACTAATTTCGGGTTAAGCAATCTAATTAACAAGAAACAGGGTTGATTTACACGAGATGAATGCTACATATTTGAATAAAATTATACAAGGTATTCATTTTGGATTATAGTTTTATTCACTCAAATACAAATGCTATGGGAGGAATCATTTAAAATGTTAATTTTATATATCCAAATAAATAATAAGCATGACTTACCAGAGCGACTGCAATTTGATGTTGACTGCCGGCTCTCTGCCCCATCATTAAGAAATGACAACAAATCATAGCAAGATAGGGTCAGTCGCTGTACATCCTTTGTACCTACTTCGATTTTTTTTAAATGCTTAACATTTGATTTGGCTTAAAAATACTGTCTTCAGTGTATGAATTTTATTTTTATTATATCAACTGTCAATGCCTTCTCAGGGTCTAGAGATGTTAATACAGTTTTGTAAGCAAATTTTTATAAATTTATTTCCCTATGCGTTGAATTTTTGACGCTTCAGAGGCATTCCTTTGCTTTAAAATGGTCTCTGAGCTGGAGCACCAGCTCGCGTGGCCAATCACTCATTGTAGAACGCGCAAGCAATAAAAACAAGTACAATAGAACACTCCATGATAAAGTGCAACTGCAAACTGGGAGAGCTGTCGGGCGATGACCCTGAAATTATGTGTAGTTCACTCCTAACTACGCGCTACAGATGCTTGCTGCACAAGAAGACGCGTCAATAACCGCACTCCGTCGAAGTTCATGCAGCACTCGTGCAACCAACATGCATGCTTCAAATTTGGGCGAGTTGCGCGGGAGTTGCACGAAGAAACGCATAGTGTAGCCGCGCCTTATTAAAGGCCTGTTTACACGATCACTGAGTGCGCGCGTGAGCAGTGAAGAGAGGCTCAAACCCCGCCCATTTGCTCTCGTTTCAGACGCAATGACCAACTCAATGGCAGTGCGGACGATGCTTATCTTTATCGCGCTATTCGAGGCTTGTCAGTGTTATTCCAGTCACCAAACGGGGAGGGTGAGTCGTCTCTGCTCCCTCCCTACGCGTTCTCTTGGAAAATTGTCCTGTTGCGGCCGAAAAAGTACATTTTTTTGAAGCCAGCTCTTCACCCACATTTTCCTCTTTTGCTTCTTCTTTACAGCCAAAACAACTGCTACAAAGAGGGGGCAAGCGCCATTGCATGTCGCCAAGCCACCATTATGCACCCTCTCTCTACTGCTTCCAGGAGCAGACTGAGGATTTTTACAGGAGCAGTTCTGCGCCACTGCTGAAAGTGCAGAATGACCGTGTCGACACTCTGACGCGACCAAGTACGTGACTGAGCGCGTGGTGAAGTTGCTCATCAATGATCGTGTAAACAGAGATACCACCCAGGGTCTCGCTCGGTTGACATCCCACTGGAGTCACTCGTGATACACGACAGGTTCCCTGAAATGGACCCTGCTACCACCGTTGAGAAAACGGGCTCGTTATCCTACAAGTGCCAACTGTAGGGGAGAGAGGTCGTTCGTCGACACCAGGACCAAGTTATTACCTGTTCGAGCACCATCCACGAACCAACGGAGAAACCTATTGAAGAAACCGTGTTGGTTCCACAACCTGATCGAGATCTATACCCGACACCTCCAACTAGTGAGCCTGACCCAGAGACACCTTACAACTCGATTCCCATCCAGGAGGCAAGGATGCACGAGCTTCTAAGTGCTAGCACCTCACGCAGGTCTAACCATGCTCGGAAACCTGGTGTGAGAATGGCTCTTTAGGACTGACTAGATACGATAGGGGAAAGGGTTACAGAAGGGGGGGGGACAATGGTGGGGGGTAGAGGGGGGTTTCTAATTAAGGAGGGAGGGGTGTAATATAGTGTTAAAGGTGACGGCTTAGCACTCCCTTTTTTCCAACACTTACTAACTCACTCTGTCCTCCTGAGTTTCACGTCACCTGCTCCGCTCTTCTCTATCTTAGTTACAACCTAGTTAAGAGTGTTCAGAGCTAAGAAGATATCTGAGAGGTGAGAGCATTGCTGACTGATGTGTTGGTGTTATGTACTATGTGTTATGTTGACTGTGGTGCTATGCTAATCGGACAGTCTATTTGATTATTTACCATTACTATATATACTATTTGATTATGTACAAATGCTATACCCGGGCTTGCTAAAGTAGGTATATAATAGTGAGAAACACACCCTGTAATACGGATTAACTTGCAACTCGTGAGTTGGATTAACACGAATCTTCATAGAATTCCGGTACCTTCAACATACCGATAAGAATCAATAATCGCGCAATCGCGAAGTCTGCAGCAGTGCTCGAACGATCTGCATAATTTACCGTGTACCCAAGTACTTATACAGCGCAGAAAATACGAGCCGACAACGCTCGGAGACGAGCCTGTGAAGGCAGCAACGGACGCGTATCTACACCAATCCAGCCAACATGAGCTCAGCGCCGCAGCAAGAAAAATAATAAATTGGATGCCCCATCAGTTCAGCGCCCATACACAATTCGTGAATAGGGCAGATGTAACGAGTGAAAAAGTCGTGAAATGAAATTAAAGTGCTTTTTTTTTGGGAGGGGGGAGGGGAGGGGTTAATTGTGGGTTGATGTAAATTATTAAAACGATTGTGCGTTGAAAATTACAACACAATGTTATACAGTATAGCGAGTGTTCATCATGTGTTTTGTTGTATTATTAATGGTATCGTGGCTTCTACATCATTTGCTTTGTAATTTGTGAGAAATTTCAGGTATTGTTAGAGACGCTCTGTCTCTTTCGGAATTCTTTTGTGATGAGTCTAAATGCAGTGCATGATATTATGTTTGTTTTTATGCCTTGCCATTGCATTAGCGATTTTCTATAATCGTGTTATATTTAATCCATTGCTCTTTGTGTTCATTTTATGAGTGTCATGATGTCTTAAGCAGCATTAACTCATGCGTTCATTCGTAAATTCAAATAATTCAATTGTTAATGATCTCATTGAAGTTGTCATCATTCTGTGTTGATTCAGGGTGCACTGGTGTGAATACGCGTGGAACATACACTCACTGTTTCCATTTTCTTCAATCATTTCTTTCCTTCTTGCCTTTCAGCTCGGTATGTTCCGTTTCCCCTCTTTCTAAAATTGAGGTTTAAAGCCCTCAGTACGCAGATGTTTTGGCACTGGATACGTCTCATGACACAAGCAGTGTTGTTATTGTTCCATTTTTTTTATAAAAATGGACCTATTAAATTGAAACGAAAACACAGCACGACATTTTTAAAGCCATGCAGGCAATGATTTCTAATCTAATGGACTTCATTGTTGCTCTTGAACTAAATTTGGCGTCTTTTATGTTAAAAAAGAAAAAAAGAAAAAAGGAAAACGGTTTATACCCAATATAGTTCAAACATAAAATGTTGGACATCTGTTTTTAAAATACCTTAACATTTAAACATCCTTACTTGAGACTCACGCATGGGTATCGTAATACCCATGTCACATGTTGAAGCAAAAAATAATTGAGAGAAAAACACAAAAAATGAAAAAATACGTTCCCTTCGCTGCGTTAATCTGATTTTGCCCATGCATATTATTAAACACAGGTAACTAAGAAAACATAATCCTAGTGACGCATTGTTAAAATCTCTCTCGTTAGTGCGCACTTACACTGAAATGTGAGCAAACGAACACAGAAGCTAGTGATATCAGGGATTGATGTTGAAAGTAAAATGAGTAATTTAAATTTTTTGCATTTAAGACTACGAGGTCAACATTCGAGGTAATTCTTCATTGTTGCATCAACTTGTATGCCAGACAACGAGCTCGACGAGAATTAAATATTTTGCCCTAACACACAAATTCAGATATTTCCTGCGCTAATCATACTGGCACAAAAGAGTTCACTGGAGTCAAAAACATGAGAAGGATTGTTGTACAATGCTATTTGCGACACAGCTGGGATTTGACGAAAAGTCAAACTACCTAAAATAGTGTTGTCAAAATATACTCAATCTTTTCAGGTACTTCATACATCTTGTATAAAGTACTATTCGATCTATTTTCTTTGTACTCTCGAGAGTAAGTTTTCTTTATTCTGCTCAGTTCTTTAATTTCGTGAGTAATCCACACAGCTCGTTTAGCTAAGTTTTTTTGTTGATGTAAGGTGCGCATTCATTGAGGGCTGCTGTAAAATTTTCGTTGAAGATTGAAACTTGAATGTCAACATCGTCAGATTGCATCATATTCTGAAATTTGGTGGACCTATTTAGGAGTAGTTCATGAAATGGTTTGCTGAATAGTGACTTTTCAAGCGGTAAGTCATCGAACGATAGTTTTTACTTTCCTTTGCAATATTAATTTCACGTTCTATAGTGTGGTGATCGGAAACAGAGGGTGATATTAGTGTACTAAGTATTGCTGTAGGATTATTTGTGATTGCCAGATCGAGGAGAGTTTTAAAGACTAGAAATGCGAGTCGGTTTTTTGACCATTTGTGATAGGTTTAGTTTCTACAACAGTTTGCTAAGCTGATTTTTTTTCCGTTAAGGTAATTTTAAAATCTCCGAAAGCAAAGGATGAATTTTTTGTCGCTAGTATTTCTGTAAAAGTTTTCTCAGTGAACTCTAGTGTTGTACGCAGAGGAGCCGGTGAGTGCCGGTAAAGGCTGCCGATAATGATGGATTTATGTTTACTTATTTGCACTTTTAACCAAACCATTTCTATGCCTTAGCACATTTCATTCGCTTGAAGTAGAAACGACAAATAAATTTCTTTCACGAAAGTACAAGATCCACTACCTCGGCTATTTTTAACGCCATCATAGCAGTGCAGCGCATAATCGGGAACATTGAAGAACGAGCTTTGGGTTCGTGAATCAAACCATGTCTCGAAACACATAAAGGCCATTATAGACGTGCGGAGTTTTTAACGTCAGTTGACTACTGGTGTACACATGAAGCCACGCCCATGAGAGTAACTGCGTGCGCAACTGCAGCTGATGTTTTTTACACGTAGTTACCATGGTAGTTGCCGCTTGCCAGTGTTGCCAATTTAGCTCTTTTGGAACCAGATCTGGCATCATTTAACCCCATTTAGCTCCTAGTTTTCACCATCTGGCATCTGGCACCAAATCTGGTTCCAAGAAAAATAATGCAGCACATTTTTAGTATCTTTTTTATATAGTATAATTTGATAATGCTAAAATGTATAATGTACGAATTTACATGTTTGAAATAACTTCGAAAGGTTTCGTTGTTTGTTTGTTTAAATACTTGCATTGCCAGCCAGCTTTGACAGAGTTGTTACGCATAAAGACGATGTTTTAACGAAATATCGGTTCAACGACGGTTTGTCCGTTGTCGTTTTTCTGCAGTTTTGTCACCAGTGTCATTATTATACCATGGTCATTATCACAGCCGTAGTCGACAGCAGTTGACAGTGTCGTACTGAAGAGTTGTGGTACTGGTTGGGATTGCTGAGTAATAAATTTGTCTGGTGTTTTGTGCACGTAATAATTATTCAACCCCACGTTCAATTTCACTCTAATTAAATTATATCTGTTTGAATGCATCTTTTTTCTTAAAATAATACAAAACAACCCATAAAAATAAGTGAGAGCGTGAAAAAATCACACTGAAAGGTTCATAAAAGAATAGTTGCAAATGAAACAATTTGAAGTGATTACGTGATGTACCAGGAGATAGTTCAAAGGCTAACTGCTTATTTTGCAGATGTGAAATAGGTACAAAATATTGTTTACTAACAAGACACGCTGAAACAATGAAACATGTAACATCTGCGCCTTTTAATAGTATCCAATAACTCAATTCTTTTAACCAAAATCTAATGGGACTGCATGTGTTGAAGATAAGCTTACACTTTATTTAGTTTTTACACGTCAGTCAACACTTCTGACCATTTGGTAGATCTGTGCAAGCATGTCGTGAAAGGTAGCAAAGTCGTATTAAGAATAAGAATGCATGGAAGTAAATGCATTCTGTGATAAAAAATGTTCATGACCAACACTTCAAAGACAAATTGGTTACAGACATGATGTATCTGTGCATAAAATTTTGGACGTTTTGATCATTTATTTTAGTGAAAGCCTGAAAAACTGGGTCACACCTTTTTAATTCCGACTGAAAGACTACTTGTGATGCATATAGCATTGTTGACGCATTGAAAAGTTAGCTTGCAAATTGAACATAACTAACCTAATTGCCATAGGTACTAGCAATGCCAGTGTTATGGTACGTAGGAGTGTGTGTGTGTGTGTGTGTGTGTGAACAAAGGTGTGTTTAAAAAGTTGAAAGAGGAAGTTCCCTCATTAATGCTTGTGAGATGTGTGTCATTCACTACAATTAGTAATCACAGAAACGTATAAATGCTTTGCCTACTCTTTTTCTAGACAGGGTGCTCGCTGTAAGCTTTATAAAGTTTTCAATGGCCATCAAATTCCACTTAAAATGATGAATAATAGCTGTATTATATTAATATATATGTTTAGCTCTTATTTTATCACCAAGTCAAATTATTTTAGCTCTTTTTAGCATCTTTTTGTTTCAAATATGGCACTTTTCTGACAAAATTATTTGGCAACACTGCCGCTTGCAGTCAACGCAGTATCTCACAAGCGTTCGTAGACGTAGCATGTCGTCATCTGATGATAGCGAAGAGCTAGCTTTGTGTGGGATTGCAGTACGAAATAAAACACTAGAAATAATTTATGTATTTCTAGATATTGAACCTCCTGATTTACTAAATTTAATATTGTTTGTATTTGTATACATGTATTTATGTATAATACATATTGCAATTGAAAATTTTTCAATAAAAGTATTGTATGCAATCTCTCTTTACTTACAAATTTAAAGAAAAGGATCTGAAAAATTACCTAAAATAGTTCCACTTCCCTAAGCAGTTACCCAAATCAGGACTATTGGACGATGTGTGTTGCATGTAACACACCTAAGATAAAAATGATGTAGTTTGGTAGATATCATCTTTCAAAAAATTAAGAAGATCGTAACACCATAGTTTTGGTTGTACACGTCATCAGTTCCAGAACCAGACTTCTTTGCTTTCTTCATAGCCATATTTTCCGTTCAGTATTGTCTTCGTAGAGTTTGAATTTTAAATTTTATTGCATCTACCGTGTAATTTGGGAGACTCTCTGAAATTTTCCGATAAGCGTCATCTCTAGAGTTTCTATTTTTATATTCTTGCAGTTTAGTATTCCACAAACATGGAAAATCTTTGCACATCTCAATGAATGTCACAACATTATCTCGTGAGAACGCCATTGCGTGCACGTCACGAATGTCTGCCCAGCACTAACCACATTATTACCAACGGCAACCTTGCAACTGCAGTCAATAGAATCAAGACATGCTTGATCGCTGATGTTGACTACAGCGCGGCTGCGAGTAGTCAAAAAGTGGGCGGGGCGTTGAGCAAATGGGCGGCGTTTAGTGCACCAGTAGTCAACTGACGTTAAAGACTCCGCACGTCTATAATGGCCTTAAGATGTCATTGTCTTCTGTGACCAACATTACACTAATGTCATCCAGTTTATCATGGAGGCTACAAGCATAAATAAGCTTAATTTTGATGTTTTCTAAATTATGGAGCTTGTTAGGGGTATTGAAGTTATTTTTTGTTAAGGACTGTTTCGTGGATTTGTTGATCTTCTCAGTGTTGCCCAGGGTGTCAAGTATAGCGTCAGGAATATATGAGAGACTCCACTCAACTGGATAACAGAATTTTGTCATGAAGATAATGTGATATCAGTCTCTTTTTGTCTTGTGCAACAAGGGTACTCTATAGTGCTCGCCTTTTCGATGAAACATTAAAAGAGGGTTATTGGTCGATAATTCTGGTGAGGGGTCGACTATTGTTCTCCAAACATCATTGTCTTTTTCATCGAAGATGAGAATTTTTTACCGGTCACATTTGATATGATTTGTGGTATTAGGTCTCCGGCAGCATGATCAAAATGTTTATCATCAATGTATTTATTTATCAGCTTAAGTAGGTCGCCGCTTTTCTTGTCAAGAAAATTGGCGTACATGTTTTTCTTCGCCATGCTCTCTGTTTTGATTGCTTCTTTTAAGGAATGGTAATTCCATATTGAAGACGATTGTGTGCTAAGCTGGTGAGCTACTGCATGAAAGGAGCAGTGCCCATCGGCTATGGTGGGAAGCAGCTCTATTTTCAATAATCGTTTTAATTTATGCATGGTGGTACTGACGAGTGTGCACATGCGTTAAACTTGTACACACACGCACACGCGCACACACATCAGTCTTTAAACATACAAGCTATTGACTGTTCACTTAAACTGATTGGATTTCGTTTTTCTTTGTGAAGAAAACTGTTCTACAAATAACTGAAGATGGGAGTCAGTTTACTAGACTGCGTACACACTGTGAAGCTGTACAGGGAGTGTTTCTTGTCGTCAGTCTCTAAGGTACCTTGATGTACATAATGTCAACTCTTTGGCTTAATTCCTCTTCAATCTTATAACTGAAAACAAGGTACTAAATTTGGCAGCACTGAAAGCAAAGAGTGGACCTTTAAAACCGTGCAAAAAATCGAGCTTGTCAGAGTTTCATCAGCATACACGTTTTTCGTAAAATGGGTATCTGTAGCAGATCGTGTCCACAATACAATGTGCAGGACTTTTGAATTTTGTCCTTTGTTTTTGCTAGGGGTTGGATGTTAAACATTTTTAAACAAAGAGTGGACAGTGACAACCGACAATCAACCAAATAAATAAAAAAATTTACAATAATTTTTAATACTGTACGCACATAGCTTTATCAATCAATCACAATATTAGCCGTCGTGTACGGATTTGTATATGTGTAATTGTTATTTTGGAACCAATAAATATATTTCCAATTAACAAATGGAGTTTTGAGTTTGATGAGCGGATCAGTGATATGGGTCACTATCCCGCGGGTAAAAAAATACATATTTAAATAACAACGATTAACATCTGAGGGAAGAATTGTTTTGAAAAAATCGAAGATCAAATTATAAAATTTTAAATTACTTCCAGCATTCCTAACCATAACAAAGATTTTCAAAGAGAGGAAGGAGGAAAGCACCATTTAGTTTAGAGTTAAGGGAAGGCGGAATCTGTGCACAAAGTGTGTTTCCACACAAAATAATTATCGCAAAAAAGCAGTAAGTTGAGAAGGAATGTTACGAAGCAAGGTAAAAGTTGAAGAAGAAAGTCAGAAGAGCTGAAAAACAGGACAGCAGTGAATCGAAAAAAGGTGTTCCTGGACATTGCAAAAAACTTATTCTATTTCGATGAAAGAAGGCTTACCTATCTCTCTGCTCGGAATCTCACATTTTCTCATGGGAATGCAAATTCCTATAGATGCAATAGTTGTATCTCCCTGAGGGAGGAAAAATTCAAAAGTGTGTTGAAATTATGATATATCCAAAGAAATATTGGAAGGTTAAAATAAAATAAAAAGTTTAACGTATTAAAATTTGGTTAATAGTTTGGCTGGTAACGGAGTCTGTGAGGTTATAATGCGAAATTAGAAGAAAACGAATAAACAAACTTTGAGTAGTTCCAGCTTTGGATTAAAAAATTTTAGCAACTTTATCGGTAAACTTGAGTAGGGAAGTAAAGCCTCCTCTGTGAAATAAAATATGGAAAAAACATGTGAGGGCTCTATTGTGTTTGTCAGCGCGACAGACGAGGACTCTGTTGTTAGAAGCTGTCGAATTTTACTCGTTATACAAGCAAGCAGGTAGAAAAATTTATTTTCAAAGATTTGGAGCATCAAATTGATTTCCACATCGACGTTTCAAAATTCTTAGCATAAAAGTCTTTAATTAATACTGAAAACAAAATAGGTACTTAACTAGCCATGTTAGCGGTTGAATAGAATACTGTGGGTACGTACAACTTATGAAGTATTCCCTTGGTTAATTTACTATGTGTTTAAAAGCTTCTAAATATCGCCCACAAAAGGGAGACGCAGAGCATTGATATGGACGCCTCGTAGAACATCGTTTCTATTTATATTGACGCTGCAGCTCAGGAATTCTGTAATAGTAACCAATATCGTAGAAGGAATGGTGAACGCATATTTTGACTTGTTTAATAAATTTGATAGCTTGTTCTAACGCTTTTGATTTGTAATCGAATGTCTAATAATTGTAAACCGTCAGTTAATTTTACTCGTACAATTTACAGAAAAGCATTTTGTACATGAAAGTTGGTAGATTTTAGATACAAAGATTGTGAATAGAGCTCCAAGAGTTGAGTGAGCAACGAAATATTTCAAATTTAAAAAATTGGTAATGCTCACAAAATTGCATTTCCTCCTACATATGAGATTTCATAGTTACTTTTAATTTTAAAAAATCTTATGTTTACTTTTTACTTTATTCAAAACAGTACAGCGAAATTATGTTTAAAAGCAGCGGCTTGGTTAAAAGCAACGTTTGGAGTTGAAATGAAAGTCGCAGGTATAGCTATTTTGCGCTAACTCAACTTCACAACCCCACAATACTCACCAGCTAAACAGCACACCCAGATATTCGCATCCAAACTTATGTTTGATAAACGAATTTGCAAAGTAGAAAAATGAAGAGAGAAAATTTAAAACTAACTTTTCGTGTTCAAATATCAACAAGCACTTCAGAAAAACTTTGTCTATAGAAATTAGGCATGCTTTCCCGCGCAATTAATTTTAGAAATTTTTTTTCAAATAATGCCGGCACAAAGTTTTTTCGAGATCGAGAAACGAGAAAAAATTCTCGTGAAGGTCTAACGAAACGTGGTGCAACTCTATAAACGGAACAGACAAATAAATTTATGCGTTAATGAACCGATGTTTCAATGTTATTTATCGTACACTGATGGTATTCATTTACGAACTAACATTTGCTAATTGTGTATCGTCGGGTGAAGGCAATCGTCAGAAAATCCAAACTGAAGGGTTTAGGTCCAAGGGCTTAAAGTGAAGTAATCGAGTGACTAAAGTGGAATATTGATGATAGCAACAATACGTCAAAGAAAAGTTGTTCTCTGTGAGAAAAAATGTATGTTTAAAATTGTTCAAGGAAGTTAGCAGAAGTGTTGTTTCCTAAAGTCATGCGTTAGATGTACGAGTATCCTAGAATCTAAGAGGGATTTTTTTACATTTTGATCTCAACTTTACAGATTTTTTCTCTTCTATTGTAAATGTGGATTCTTTTTGTACACTTCAAACGACAGGAATATTGATACTATGGCCGCATTACTGAAGAAAATCAACAACCTTGTGAGTGGAGCAATTGATTGACATGAAAAGTAGTATAAGAATAATTTATTGACAGTTGATTTCTCGAAAATGATTTGAAGCCATCCAGAAAATAATGAAATGTACAATTATACGATTTATACTTACACTGCGCATTCTAACTTCCAAGATCTTGCCGAACAATTCATCTGATGTTGCATCAATGAGAAAAATTAGAACCTACGAGCAGCAACCTTAAACAACAGCAGCGAGTGTTAAGCTCTTGAGAGTTAACGACGATTCTGCACGCTGGAATCGAATATTTGACTGAGGGGATTACAAGTATTGACTAATGTCGCAGGCAGGATTCGTTGAATGAGCATTTAGGAATGAGTACTAATGACCAGTGCGAACTTAAGCTGTTTAAAGAATGAAAATATTGCATTCATATTGCGTTGTCTGATTCGTCATTGTATTTTTTTTTAAATGAAGTATTGGCTTGCCACGAGTTCATAATCATCATGCATTTTATTCCAGTGATGCGAATGAGAACTATGACTGCTCATACTGTCAAACGGATATGTTCGGACGAAGAACATGAAGGAACAACACTTAGATTTGTTGCTTTATAATATCACTGTTTTTTCACTGCTTCTTTGGTGAAGGGCTCTTTAACAAAGTTATTAGACGATTTTTTAAAAAGTAAATCAAGAAGTATTGAATTTCTTGGGTTTATTCGACACAGTCATCATTAATTGTGTGTTTTGGTTCAGTATATTCTTGAGACATCTCGCGTGTGTTATTATATGAAAAATGAAAGAAAATTTAATGCTGAAGAAATTTACGCTACAATCGCACAAGGAATGATGCTAGTATTGTAAGCGAAGAGATGTCAACGTGGAGCGAGTCCCAAAATTAATGAGGCTTGCTTTCCAGGTATGTTGATAGCAGTTTATTTCCTAAAACTTTTTTCACAATTTTATCTGCTTTTCATTGTGGAGGCAGGCCCATACCTCAAGATGGCTGTAGATGGCGTCGTTTTCCTGGGGATTGGAACTTAAGTTCTGCTTTTGTAGGTGTCACACTTGAGTTGAGCGGAAATTGACTGACTGCTTCATTCATATGTAATCAACGTTGGTTCGCTCGCAAAAATCTGGTCTGAGGTGGGAGATATATGTACCAATTCTACAGAAAAAGTATACCTGCTTAAAGAATAATAGCACATGATTTGCTTCAATTTGAACACGGATTTCACTGCAGACGAATAATGGCAACTATGCTAAAAACTAACACTTTATTAACGCGGTGCGACTGAAGGCAGGGAAACGTTGGTTATAAACAACTTCTTTCGACGTTTTAAATTGTTCCAGTAATGAAATTGTAATTATGTTCTCTTGCTGTAGATATTTGATTCGCATTTTTCTGTCCATTTCTTCCTGGGGCGTTATTCATCACATCACTATTGAAACTAAAATCACTTTTGAAAAAATATTCGGGGATTTATCCCTCAGGCAAGATCATTTTCAAATTTTTCAATTGCGAACTTCCAAATTTTTATTAACATTTAAAAGTTACATTACATTACCTGCATATTTCACTAGGTTCAATTTGAATATTTAAGTGGAAATATTTAGATAAGCTTAGACGTTTCCTCAGCAGGTAAAGCAACTTTTTTCTCTAAATTCACTTGAGCAATGTTGATCAACTAGGCTGCAAAAGTTAGC
This sequence comes from Platorchestia sp. MABIK, assembly GCA_014220935.1. NCBI lineage: Eukaryota > Metazoa > Arthropoda > Malacostraca > Amphipoda > Talitridae > Platorchestia > Platorchestia sp. MABIK. The sequence continues at coordinate 13,848 of JACJUY010009346.1, read as the reverse complement.
CACGCATGTATATTGTAACTAAATTCATCACATTAGTAGACCCCTAACATATGTTTTACTTGCATTGCCGGCCGAATCAATTTCCTCGAATGAAATAATAGAATGTCGTTTTATAGTTGCACTTTAGCCAGTGGAAAATAATGAGCAGTTATTTTAAGCCCATAATGAGCGAGCGCTTCGGCTTAACTAACTGCAACCATACATTATTTTAATATCATAGCCTCATTATCAGCATTTCACACCCATTTAACCATTTGAGAACAGGTGCTCAATGAAATTCTTTGATTTTTTGAATATCAGTGCAGGCAGTGCAGGCTTGCGAACATTTTATTTTATTTAACGGACACAAAAGGGAAGCAAACTAAGCCAGTACGATCGTACGCTGGTATACGATAGCAGTTAAAGCGCGGCCTAGTTTGCAATTTGCACGGCAATAGTTCCAAAGTCCCGATTCTTCGCGCCTGGCTGCTCTGGTTCCACAACAGTCAACTTGCCGAAAGCTGACGAGAAACGCACTCATGCCCACGTCTCTGTGCCAGCAAACGACAAGAGAGGGAAGGTCCCTTGGCACTCTTCCATAGCCTCAGAACAGGGGGAAGAGCCCTTAGATTTAGTTCCAGTCGAATTATGAGGGTGCCTATGAAAGCTCTACGTATTCGATGCGGAATGCTCTTCCAGCAAGACATAGGGAGGGGGTTGCTTAGCAAAAATTGAAGCAACAACAGCGATGGAGTTATAGTGTAAAAGAACATAATATGCGTAAAAATTGAGACACCGGAAGATAGGAAGTACAATTATCGAAGTCAATACATCAAGAAATATTCAAGAACGTAATAAGGTTTACCCTTTTAATTTCTCCTTAGTTAGGTATTTCCTCTTTCAGGGGTACTAAAAATAGTCAAAGCTCAGGTGGAGCGATAGAATTCAGAAAAAGGGTAGCCCCGAAGATCTTAATATTACACTCGAAGAAATTAATTCTATCTAATTGATTTAAGCAACGGCATCTCTTGGGGGACCGTAAGTAAGTGAGGAATTAATTAAGTAAATGGCCTCTCGGAGGACCCTATGTAAGAATGTAAATTGCCTCTCTAGGAAGACCCTAAGTAAGTAAATGGCTCTCTCGGAGTACATTAAGTCGTAAGTTGCAAGGCTTATACTATGATTTATTATTAGTTTACACCCAAACGAAAATCAGTCCCGAGGAAAAGGAATGTCCAGCATCACGCGGAAAAGGGATTTTGGCGTCAAAGTGAAAAAGAGAGCACTATAGAGGGACAGAAAAAATAGAGTCCGTGATCATCCTCGGGCAGAATAGCGGGCCTCGCTAACTGCCTCGACGAAGCTTCTCCAAAATACACTGCCATGGAATGTAACCCGACACCAAAATCACAGCTTCCGCATCCACTGCAATCAGTGGGTAGCTTTCTGAGATTATTCAAACTAGGGAAAATGATCATCCATCCGTGCTGCAAACCTCAAGTATGTGGGGAAGCAAGGTCTTGACATTTTTGTTACAGAGGTACTTACACGGCATTTTATAGTTCATGGACCCACTCTACGGCACCTTTTTTGGAGGAAACATTTCATTTTCTCTCTAATTTCTTCACTGATATTTTACAGCGTTTTTAATGCTGAACTCTTACACAGCTGAGAAGAGCTCTGAATCGACGTGTGAGCTTGTCTGTGGCTGTTTTTATTCATTTTATTTTGAGCGAGTTCACTCCTCGCACTTGGAAAAAACACGCACCCGCACTTGCACTCGGAAAAAAAAAACAATTAACTCTTCTTCGTCAATCAAGGAGTTGAACGTTTTTGAATTTACAGGAAAAATGGTTTGGACGAGTGAAGCACATTCAAATGATCTGAGTATTTTAATGATGAAAATAACAGGCTTACTCCATCATGATATCTCTTCGGCCCGCTCGAAACGTTCTGTGTTCTGGATAATGTACGGCGTTTTGTTGCGGGCCTGCGCTTTCTTTTCATTGACAACGGTCGAAAACCCGCTGAATAGCATATCTGTGAGTCATTTATCTGAATTTGTGACTAGAGTGATTATCGTTTTGAACTACTTTGCCTCGATGCTTGGAGCCTTAGTTTTGTTTACAAGAAGCCGCCATTTGGCCAAGCTGCTACAAAACTGTGTCTATGTATACGAGGAAGGTAATGCTGGCGTCAATTTTATTTCTCGAGAGACGCTCCCGCTCCTGTTGACTCTCCTGCTCACATCAATTGCCTCACTTCATGTTTTCAATTCAACACTTCCATTCGCGTTAAGGATGTTTTTCGTCACTATCCAAGTTCTCCTACTCCTAGGAAATACGTTTGCGCTCCTAGCTTTCCAAGATTTGACCTGCTGGATTAAACTCGTCTTACGGAATGGCTTTTTGGCCTTTGGAAAGAAAACTTCCCGGATTCAAATCCACAGAAAAAGAATCATCGTTGTGAGGCGTTCAATAAGTGACTTCGCATCGCATCTCACTAAGGTAATCGCATGACTTCGTGCTCGAGATCATGAATGTACTTGATTGAATAGGCGTAAATTTCGTTTTACCCCATTTGTGCTTTATAGTGACAAAGATTCATTCTAGTAATATCTGACCTTCTTTGTGAATTTGCATAATTATCGTGTATTTTGTAACAGTAAGTTAAACTGTTTGCAATTTAAACGAAAGAAAATGAAAATTCAAAGATTTAATAGTCCTGAAAATTGCTTTCTCTTTTTGAGTATAGTTTGAACGCTGGAACTATTTTACATGTGATACTTTTTACTGAGAGCTAAGCTCTAGCCTCAACTTATGATAGTCTGTTTTTGATAGAACCGAATAAAACATTTCTAAATTCTTGAAAGGCGTCGCATGCTGCAGAAGCTTCAAATATCACTTTCATAAGGGATCACTGCATTGGCTTTGGGCACATGAATGAGATGTATCGGTTCTATCGTGCACACACTGTATGATTATTAATTAGCACGTGGTATGAGTGTGTTAGCGACATTTTCATACCTATATGTAGGACTGTGTCACGCTTTCTGAGCAAAGTGATGAAGTGAGGCGCGTGACTCTCGTGGTGTACTTCATCTTATTTTCCTTGCGACATTCATGTATTGTATTTGGCCATGAGTAGAATTATATTCCTCATTATTGGGATGTTAATTGACTGACAAACATGTTGAAGTTTTCTTTGGTCGCACGTAGTTTATTAATTGTGTCTTGTATAGCTACTTTTATTTGGTATACATTCTCCTCATTTATAAAACTATTTTGCCGCCAGTCGTTCGTCAAGTCTCTTAACTGTTCGTCTTTCATTTCATATGCGGTCGCAATGTCGAAGTCAGTCCCTTGTTAAACCTCATGTATGCAGTTTTGTCAATCAATGAGGTTAACTAAACATGATGACGGTCATTTGTACAGTAGTTACAATTTACGTTCAAGCAGTAGCGCAACCATTTTAAGCCCACGGGGGCCATGCCCCCCACCCCCTTCCCCCCGAAATGTTGAGCTGGGGGCTAGTTCCAGTCATCGTTTTAAGTAAAAGAATCAAAAAAGATTGCTGGTAATTATTGTCTGGCCCCCACAAACAATCCCCCCTCCCGAAATTTTCGGCTGGCTGTGCCACTGCGTCAATAATGTTTATACATTGGAGAAATTTCATTAGCTCCACCAATTGGAGCCTGTTTTGACTTCAATTTTGAATTTTATTGATCCTATCAACGTAATGTAAATATTTTTAATTGACTGAAAATTTCTCTCGTGGTTTCAGTTTTGTTAATGAAATTTCAAGTACTTCTTGATGAGTTGAGATAAACTGGGGTCTTGAAGTCGCGTGAAATAATAACTGATCGTGGGGATGAGTGTGATTGAAACAGGTAAAATGAGTTTGATGATGATGATGTTTATGTGATTGACACTGAGAATGGGATCAAAAATAAGTCAGAAGTATCATTCAAGTGTGACCGAAATGGGGCTACATGCACTTGTCATATAGAACATTCCATCGGCTGAGTTTAGCTTGTCCTTAGTTCAGACGGATTTGAATGTCTACAAGACGAGTTGTCCGAACATAAACTAAAGCGCTGCTAAAATGTCATTGATAAATGTAGGAGACTATCGCCCAGCAGTTTCTCTTAACTTGCAAATATATTTTGGAAAAAATTCATTTTGAATTACGTTCGCACTTGAAAAAACAGTATCTCTCATTATAAGCCCTTTGGTTAACACTTGCTGTTGCTAGGAGCGTACATGGAGCGTAAATATTCATTAAGGCTTAATCACATTAACATCGTCATCAAACTCATTCTACCTCCTTAAGCGACCCTCATCCATACGATCGGTTACTACTTCACGCCACGTCGAAACCCGTGTTTATTTCAACATATCATCAACAACTTGGAATGACGACTTCATCAAAACATCAAACTACGCGAGAAATTCCCATTCACTTAAAGATCTCAACATTCCGTTGGTAGGATTGATACCTGCATTGCACCTGTAATTCATCTAAATTAATAACCTTTGGGCTTGCATGAGAAGGAAGTTGCATTCCTTTTCATGTCAGAGTAGTTAATTTTTATTCCTTCAAAATACGAATTGACGTGAGATCTATTCAGTGTGATTAGTAGGTATATTAATAACAATTCTAAATACTAAAAAATGTTTATTAAAAAATGATGAACAACATTTATTAACAGTATAAAATAATAATAATAAGATTTGTAATTAATTGATGTTATATCTTAACTTTATTTATTATTTGTTCATTTTAATAATTTTATTGGTCAATGTTATGAGTTTAATTATTTAATGGATTTTCAATCAATCTCACTGTAATACGAGCCTTATTTATGCTGAATAATACAAAAGATGAAGTAAGAATTTGTCTATATATTGCAGGTAGAAACACAGAAGAGGAAGTTGGCCAGTTTGTTCAGCCCAAGCATTTTTCTGCAAGTCATTGCCTCGACTCTAATGATTTCAGTAACTTTGAATTTCATAATCACGCATGGCCTCCAAATCCTCGTCATACCGATGATTGCGCTCTACACAGCGGAGTTGGTGATGGTCTACAACAGCGGACAGGACTTCATTGACGAAGTGAGACCCTGGTTATGGGGAGGTGGTGGGAGATGGTGAGGTGGTGATATATGTACATATAGTGTGGTAGTGACGAAGTGAGATCCTGGTTATGGGAAGGTGGTGGGAGATGGTGAGGTGGTGATATATGTACATATAGTGTGGTAGTGACAAAGTGAGATCCTGGTTATGGGAGGTGGTGGGAGATGGTGAGGTGGTGATATATGTATGTACATATGGTGTAGTAGTTGCGCGATTATGCTATTGATTGCGTGGTAGCCATTTTACTTTACGTGACGTTTAAAGTTTATTTTGTGGTTGCGATATTCATTCTGCCCACAACAGTTGGATGAGCTTCATTGATGAAGTGACATTAATGGTATTTCTTTGTGTGCGCTTAGCGCTGATTGTTATGATTAGTTGAGCCATTATTTTCCCATTATTTTTACAACGGAATGCTAATGGGCATTTGAATGAAATAGTCTTCGAGCGAAGGAAAAGACAAAATTGAGCTATGGTTATTTCTACCTAGTGTACAACGCACGGAGGCTTTTAAATCAGAGTTCTCCAACTGCAGATTAGTAACAACAATACTGCAAATTCACAAGAAAAAAATGATAAAGGTTGATTAATCAATTTTTCAGAACCAATCGAAGGTTTTATACATATTTGTCAGAAAATTTAAACCGTGTTCACGCATAGTGTTTGGATTTATAGCTAATTGAAATTCATATTGTCAACAACTGCTAGTGAAGCATATCATGCTATGACGCATTTGAGCCTACTGAATACATCACAATATTTTTTAGTAATTATTATTTGTGGATGAGTTCATTATTTTATGTGCGCACTGGTCTGGACACTGGTCGGTTAACCACGTGGCCTGCGACGCTGGTTGCATTAGAGCAGAGAGTTATTTTTCCTGGGATTGGAGTTTCTGAAAATTTGCGTCATCGTAGTGCGACAGCTGGAAGCGTATGTTCTCTAAGTTGCCTCAGCTGAACTATGTGCTACGATTAATTTAGGGTTTTTTTCAACCATGATCATGAAGACCCCTACCATCTTGAAGCCGTGCAGTTTACTTGGGGCAGAATGCTCTTTATGCTCAACTCTTGTTGGAAGAAAGCCCGACTTGACTGTTGCTCACCGTAACCAAATAGATTTAGATTACATAGGCAGGCGACGCCGTTCTTGGTACAAAAATTCTGCTTCTGGTCCGCTGTAAACGCTCACGCGGTCACTTACACTGGTTGGGTTCGCAGGGGTTCATGCACTCCAACAATAACCAGCCTAATTATATTATTTATGAATCCTTGATGTTTGATGAACAGCCTCACTTCAGCAACACTGAGGATAATAGTTCCCCATGAGTTATTTGTTTCCATTAGATATACGTACAATACTTGAGAAAAATTCAGCAAGAATTATAACTTACAAATATTTTTCCAGTGAAATATTTTCTCTCATTATGAAGTATTATTATTTTACGAAAGAGAATTGATCATGCAAATCCTCACTTCATATTCGTTTCTTTTTGTAATATTTCGATTAATGGAAATAATTCTACTCAATCCATTACATTTTCAAATGAATGAAATATTTCAACTTTCATTAAAATACTTCAGTTGATTTCCAAATAGAGTTTGTAAAGATGATCTGAAAAAATTCGTTGAACATTGTCGTGTACGCCGTGTTTACAATAGTCAAACTTCTATGTCATGTATTTTATAATCCACAATATGTAAGATTATGAAACTCTTGAAATTCGTCTAGTTCCCCAATTGGAATATCTAAACCTAATCTTCGGTAATATATATCATCGTTCTCTTGGCAGATCATCTTTTCACCACTTACTGGCATCGAATACCGAATTATTTTTAGGAATGGAAGAATAATTTTTATCATTATTTTTGTACTGGACAGGTGCAGAGCATTAGAGAAACCCTGGAGAGAGCGAGCCGAGATTGGCCTGAAGAAATTCAAAGTCCGGTGAGAGTGGCGTGTACTGTAAACAAATGATAATCAAGTGCGCACTTCACATAAACTGAATACATTACTTCAAGTCTAGCATCGTTTTAAATTTTTCCTTTTGTACATTGTACGTGCATATTACCATCGAATAAATTAGTCCTTTGAACAGACAGATCGAGTGTTGGTGCAGCTAGACAGGATGGCGGACTTCTGCATTGCGGGAGCGTTCTCTTTGAAGCGCAGCTCGTTGCTCGCGGTAAGTGCCCGCACTAGTTCTACGTTGCACTGCAGCTGTCTAATATTGCAGTGCTTACTGGCAGGATCGAAAAAAAACCGTTGAAAATATTGACTTTCGGCTACAGGTGCTCTTAAAGGCAGATGTTAGGCGGAAAATATGAATTTTCACGTTTAGCAATGGAGATAAATCAAATGATGTTAAAATATGTGAGAGAAAGATCTCTGATCTCTTTTAAAATAATGTTTTGAAGTGATGAAACAGATAAAAGAAAAATATAAGATGAAAAAGGTTTTCGAGCGCGGGAAATTAAAAGCATTCCTAGCATCTCATGCCAGTTAATCTGCTACAACTGCATTGTATCATTTCGATTTTAATCCAAAGTAAAAATGTGCGGTTAAATTTGAATCTGAAAAACAGTATGACATACACCTTCTACAAAAATTTCTGTTCACATAACCTTGAGTATTTTGGTTTTTTGATCTCTTGTACTAGGATTTTAGATCAAGAGATTTAGTTTTTTCGACATGACCCATAGAAAGTTCGTGGTTTCAGCTCTCAGACGAGGAGAAACGGTAGATTTTGAATATTTTTGCATGTTCTCGTTCCGTCTACATAAAGATTTTTTACAATAGTTATAACAAGGGCTGTGGAAGAAAGAGCTCTCAATGTACGAAGCTAATTTTGCAAAAAAGTGAGATTTGTGAAAAAATCTGTAAACAGGCACAAACCATCCACATTGCCGTCATGACTCCTGACCACTTGGCCCCCACAGCCTAGTACAACTTACTTGCAGGAGTACCGTATATAAATCGACCTGGCATTCCTAGCAGTCCAATCGCCGCGAGCCTAAATTCTGGTCTCCTTACATCATGTAGTGTACTCGTCACCACAGCCATCCATGTTCAAGCCACTGGCACTCCTGGCACATAATCGCAGAGCTACCCTTCTGCCTGGTGTTTCTTAGGCAGACATACGTAAGAAGACGCGGTGTTTGTTGAGCTTCATTCATAGCAACAGTTGCCTTCCCAGCAAAAGTACACCGTCAAGATCTCGCTTCACACTATGCTTCGTTGCCAATTATTAGTTTAGATCACAAACAGTTTCCCGAACGTTGGAGCTGGAAATATTTTGGAGCGCAAGAATCACTCTTACATTGTCTTTCCCTTATCCGTCCAGATGTCGTTCTTTATTCCCTAATGTAAGTTCGTTTTTTAGTCTAGAAGGATTTTCAAGGCCGAACAAAATGTGCGTCTGAGGATTGATATCGAACTACAGCAATACATGCGCTGCATCCACACAATATTACTCATTTTTTAAGCAATTCTATTTCCTAAAGTAAATTAGAGGTTTTTCAATAGCAGCGCTAATTTCAACACTAACGAAGTCATCAAACATACATACAAACATCCACCAATGGCTAATAGTATACTCTATGTCTCAACACATATCTTATTGTCTGCAGAAAGTAGGAATGCACCAAAATGGCACACGTCCTTTGCGTGTGCCATGAAGTAGAAATTAGTTATCTATCCACAAACGCATACAATTACATCTGCCATATAGTTCAGGTTTTTGAAAATGACAGCTGAGCATCAATCAGTTTATATTTTAACTCAAAATCGGGATTTTTATGAAGATTTCGTTGCTGATATGTTCAGTGAGTCCTTGAATTTGTTTGAATTAAACAGAAGAATCGATCGTGAAATAAAAGGCCCAGCAGGAAAGAATATTTCTTACATGCTTTGAACTCTAATATTACAAAACCTCTTCGATCTTTCGTAATGAAAAGAACTTAAGCATTTTATTATAATTTTTAAATAAACAGCTTCATTTCTTCCTGTATCTTAAAAATTTGAACTGCACTCAGTGCGATAGGATGTTTGACGACTGAGATCTGTTTCAAAATGGAAATTTTTGCAGACATAGGAGAAGAATTCTGCACTATACCTGCTGTTGGAAAATTCAGTGCAAATATTTTAACCACAAGCAAAGTCATAGTCGTACACTGTGGTGTAATTTTTTTTTAAATTCAAATTTTTTAAAAAGTTGCAGCGTTTTCAATTTTCATTAAGAAAAACAATTTTCGCTGTAAAAAATTCACTTTTCAACCGATTTTGATGAAACTGATAGCAAAGTAAACCTTTCAAGGCTCTATGCGCACATGTTGTCAATATTTAAAAAGTGTAAAATAACTAGGAAAATGATGTTCAAATTCAAAATAGGCTACACAAATTAATACTCGTAATTGCAAAAAACGAGAAACCTACGATGAAAGCCTATTTCAAGACTTTTTAGATGATGTAATGCATGACGAAAAATAATCAGATTAAGGGCATTTGCCAGGAGGAAAACTGATGTAAGTTCATCAGTATTGACGCGCACCCACGTGTTGCCGTCACAGCACCAGATAAGCATGGCTAGACGAACGTTAGTGTTACGGTAAGTGGGTTTTACTACGTTTGAGGAGAATGTTTGGATAAAACACAAGAGAATGTTTGGATAACACACAAGTTGTACCATGTCGAGTTGTTAAGCATGGTGAAATTTACATACATTATGTTTGTAGATTAGAATCAAATGATTAGAAAATCACAGCCCAAATCTTGTCTAGATAAGTATTCTCTTATTTTGTCACTTCATTGAGTAATCACGGCTTTAAAAACCTAATAAAGTTCATTGCATTTGCAACCGTGTCGCTAATATTCAAAGAAATTAATGTTTGTAAGTAAATGAAGATATGACAAAAAAGTTTCTAGAAAGAAATCGCGTGAGTAATTAGACGCGACAAAATTAAAACTTTTAAAGTTTACAGACCGCAACAAATTATTAGCTTCAAAGAAAGTATTTTCCGCAAGACGATGGCTGTTTATCATTTCGTTTCTGGACTTCATTGCGTAAAGAGTAATACTGCTAACTGTTCAGTCATACAACGATTCACAAATGAAGAAATTGCTGGCATTCATGACTTACGGAGAAGCACAAGGAAGCTCGAGGCAAGCAGCAATTTTGTACAGATATAAGTTCCCGAACAGAAATGTGCCAAATCTCAAGACCTTCACTGCTATTCATAGGAGACTTCGAGAAACTGGTTCTTTTAAGGTTACGCGACCTAACGCAGGGAGAGAAAGATTAAATCTTGAACAGGAGCAAGAGGTTCTAGAGTACATCCAGGATCTTCCCCAGATGCACTGAGGATCAGAGATCACGCTGAAGTGTGGAACGTACGCGTGCGAGCGATCTTCATCCCTACATATATGAAAGAGTTCAAGGATTGCTACCAGCAGATTACCAACCTCGGGTTGTCTTTTCAAGATGGTTTCTTAATAAGATACACTACAATAGGAATTTTTCTTCATCCAATTTTTTACAGACGAAGCAAATTTTTCAAGAGAGGGTGTTTTTAACCATCAAAACCGGCATCACTGAGCAGAACAAAATTCCACAACATTATTAAACACAAACACCAACATCGGTACAGTGTAATCGTTTGGGCAGGTATTGTAGGGAATCACTTGATCGGTCAACACTCATAGGGGATACTTACGTTTTCTTGCTAAGGACTCTTCCCGTATTACTTGAAAGTGTTCCTCTTGATATTCGCCGCAGAATATGGTTTCAACATTATGATGCCCCGCCTCATTTTTCAAGAGCAGCAAGAGACACACTGAGCATTAATTAAGTTCCCAGACAAATGGATAAGATGTGGAGGATCAGTTAACTGGCCTTCTAGGTCTCCTGATCTGAACCCATTAAATTTTTTCTGTGGGGACATTTAAAGAGTCTCGTCTATGAGACGCCCGTGGAATTAGAGGAAGATTTGATTGCCAGGATTGCGGTGGCTGCTGGAGACATAGCAGAAAAGAGAGGAGTGTTCGAACGAGTACGGCAGTCTTTGGAGAATCGGTGCAGGTTGTGCGTAGAAGAAACTGGGGAACATTTTGAACATCTGTTTTAACGTGAATCTTAATCCTGAATGATGATACATCATGTACTAACGTAACATAGCTTGCTGTGAGCTTCAGTAGCTAAATAATTTTGTGTTGTAAATTTACACTTATTTTTTATATCTACGTATGAATATGTTCATGGGAACCTATTTTCCATTTACTTTAAGTTAAAATAATGAGATTCAACATGTTCACATTACCATAGTAAATCCCATAAACAGGTTAAAGTTGTCAAATTCGGATCTTCATCTCAACGTTCTCCTCAAACTTGGTAAAACCCACTTACCGCAGCACTCACGTTCGTCTAGGCCATGCTTATGGTGCAGTGACGGCAACATGTGGGTGCGCGTCAGTACTGATGAACTTATATCAGTTTTCCTCCTCGAAAATTCACTTAATCTGATTATTTTTCGTCATGCATTACATCATCTGAAAGGTCTTGAAATAGGATTTCATCGAAGGTTTCTCGTTTTTACAATTGTGGCTTTTAATTTCTGAAGCCTATTTTGAATTTGAACGTCTAGATATTTCTTACTTTTTTCAAATTTTGACAACATGTGCGCATAGAGCATTGAAAGGTTTACTTTCTTACAAATTTTCATCAGAATCAGTAGAAAAATAAATTTTTAACAGCGAAAATTGTTTTTCTTAATGATAATTAAAAACGCTGTAACTTTTCTAAAATCCGAATTCTGCCAAAAAGAGTACACCCCAGTGTACGGCTATAATGACTATACTTGTGCTTAAAATATTTCCCCTGAATTTTTCAACACCCTGTATATTTACCTTGGTGGTAAGTGAACACTAGTGCGACTCACGGTATTAGTCCAATTTGATTTTTCTTCAAAAACTATCATTCCTTGTTAATATACCTTGATATTTTTATAACATGTCGTACAGGCATCAAGTACAATGTTCATAATCCTATTATTTTAGAAATTGTTTGCTTGTTACCATTAGAAACTCACTTTTATCAAATCCATGCTTCATTTTCTGAACCACGATATTAGTCCGAGGGATGAAAATTAGATAAATATGATGAATAAAAACCAAATTAGTTAAACATTAGTATGGAAATTAGTAAATAAAACTTCAAAAGGTACTTTTAACGAATTGCAACTGTGAACAAGGCAAAAAACAAGAAAAATGAGCTCATTGTTAATGTAACTGCCATTACATTTTATTACCTCAAAAATGCGTTCATAAACCGAATTGGTCAAATTTTCAATAGTAGTACCATCAATGGATCTTACGGCGACATGAATGGCCTCCCACAATTCTGCTTTGGAAGAAAACTGCTTAGCATCTGAACAAACTTTGCGCCTGATGATAGACCACAGATGCTCGATTGGGTTCAAATCTGGAGAATTGGATGGCCACACCATCAAATTCTGGTTTTTGAACCCAAGAGAAGCAAGATATTCTTTCGTATATCTGGCTGAGTGCGATGGTGCATTTTCCTGCATGAAAACCAACTTTTTGCGGCGATCCAAAGTCTGATCGTGAAGCCAAGGAACAAGACATTCATCGAGAAGGGCGCAATAACTCGCAGAATTAATTTTAACTCCTTCACGGACCATTATTGGGCCTACAAATTCATTATTCACCATCCCAGCCCACAACATAACACCACCACTGCCTTGATGGTGGCGAAAACGATGGTGGAGCTTACCCTCAAATCTAACCCATCCTTTAGACCATACGTCTGGGCCATCGAGGGTCGCTCTGGTCTCATACATGAATAGAACACATTTCATATCCTGTTACACACACGACCTAGCCCACTCAACTCTCAGGAGCATGTGCCTTTGTGTCAATGGAGGCTTTTTCTCTGGAGATTTCACTTTTGCGATAGTCCTCAAGATTCTGTTGAGGGCAGTTTTTGGGACTTCATTCAGACCAGAGTTTTCAACAATTGCTTTTATGGTGCTTCCTGGCTTCTTAAAGACTTCACGCTTGATTTTTCTGATACCTTGCGTGTTTAGAGCGTTTAATTCGCCTTTATCAGACCGTTCCTTTCGAGTGGAAGGATCCCTCAAGAAACATTGAATTGCTTTAACATGGCGGCCTAAAATCCTGGCTATAGAGGCACAAGAGGTCTTCTTGGCAGTTTCCTTTATGATGGTTTGCTTTTCTTCGTCTGTTAGGTCCTTAGCACGTCCCATGTTGAATTTTATACAAATGGACTAATAGTGTGGTTCACCGTATCTTACAGAAAACAAGCTAAACAAAGGAAAATTGTGCCACCAGCCTCTCCAAAAGATAAACAAATATTGCCAGATGAACTAAGCATACAGTGTTGCCATATTGAAACATAATTCTCGCCAGGCAGAGGATTTTAAACGAAATATCAATAAAACAATTGTTGGACTAATACCGTGGGTCGCACTACTATTCAAGAAGACTCTTCCTGGACAAATTTTCAACACCTTCATTTCTAGAAACAATAAAATTACTACCAACTGAATCACGCTACTTTTCCTCTGTAACAGAGGTTCACACCCCATTGCTGCCCTTTCAAATGATAGTAACTGAATGGAGGCATTCGAAAACCGGTTGTTTACTGCAACACTATTTTAAACTTCTCAAAACTAAGTTATATTTTCAAGTTTATCTCAAA
>JACJUY010009345.1:8896-33599 GCA_014220935.1 Platorchestia sp. MABIK | reverse complement strand
ACTTTATGTGATGATAAATCATAATCCCAGTTTTCGAGTGTCTGTCAGGTAAAAATTCAAAGTCAGAGCTTCCCAACCTGTGGGTATTTCACCTCGCAGGGGTAGTTTGGTGTCCTGGAATATCGAGAAATATTTGCTACTAACGACTTGCATCCATGATACCAGTGACGTATCCATGATCCCAGTGACGTATCCATGATACCAGTGACGTCTCCACTTGCATTCATGATACCAGTGACGTACACATTAATTAACTAAAACATTTCACAGTTTTCCTTCTTTTGCACCCTAACTACAGAAATGACGACCAGAAAAAGAAGGTACAGAGATGAGAATCTTGCGTATGGATTTACTAACATTGCAAGTAACAATGAACAAAGACCAATGTGTGTGATATGTAGGAAGATTCTGACCAAGAAAGGATTGAACAAAAAAAAAATTATGCTTTCTTTCTCTACTCTGCGAACTTCCAGTTACAACACAAATGTTGACTTTTCGTAATACTGAAACGCAGATCAAAACTAAGGAGAGAAGCAAAAACCGTCTACATACCTGTAAATAAGAATGAATTCTATCTAATATTTTTACATCGCTTATAAGTACAGATTAACATAAATCTTTATTTCATCATTCCTTCTTTTCTTGCGTTAGACATTTATGTGTGAATATATCTTCATTATTCAAACTCTTTCAGTTCAGTACATATTGCAAGTCTGCATCCTGATCGCAAAAATTAAACTCTCCTGACACTTCAGAAAACTAGCGGAGGAGATTGACGAGGAATATTCCACAACCATTGATAACTCAAGTATCCAACAGAATTGTGCACGAGATAGCTAAAGCTAAAAAACTCACATTATTGATGAAGAGTTAATCAAGCCCTACACTGCTGAGGCAACTCAGCTTTTACTGGGAAATGATGCGTCAAATGCAGTAAGCAAAATGTCGGTGTCTAATAATCCAGTTCAACGCCTTAGAGATGAGTGAAAACATTTTATCGCAAGTTATTTAAGATTTATTTCCCTCCATCGTCAACATATTCATTCGAAATCCATTTTTTCCCTCCAGCTTGATGATCCAGCAGATGTCAGCCAGTGCACACAACTTATTGCATATGCGCGGAAAGTGACAAATGACTGCATTGTTGATGAATTCTTATTCTGCAAAAGTTCAAAAACGATATAAAGGTGAAGACATTTTCACTATATCGTGTAATTTCATTATAGAAAATAACGTTGATTGGAGCATATTATAGTTGGCACTTGCACTGACAGAGCACCTTCGATGATTGGGAGCAAATTTACACCTCGAATTGTTGAAATTGCTTCTCAAGTGATGTATCTACATTGCTTCATCCAAGATATGCATTGGCGGTGGAAACTCTTCCATATGTTAAAAAACTTACCCTGCAAACTGTTGTCAAAGAAGCAAATCATGTTAAAAACAGTGCTACCAATACCAGGTGGTTTCAAGAGCTTTGTGAAGCATGCAGTCCAGTCATGTATGTTTTTTGCTGCATGCTGAAGTGAGGAGAAGTGAGGCGGTTATCTCGCGGGGGGATTTTGCAGCGCTTTTTATAACTACAGGAAGAAGTGAAACAGTTTTTGAGAGCTAAGAATAATCATTGTCCTAAAACTGAAGTTCACTGAGTCCATGGATGATAATGGCTTCTGGCAGGAAGCAGCATATCTGTCAGATTTTTTCTCCTAATTGAATGTTCAAAATATCTCTTTTTCAAGGCGACGATGCGCTGCTCGTTAATTCTACCGACAAACTAAGCGCGTTCAAAGAAAGAATGGAGCTCTACCTAAGATTGGTCAGAGGTGGAAATATGACTATGTTTAAACAATTCCCAGAAAAACTCACAAAATATGATCACAATGAATGTTTTTTCGTAACTTGATTAGTGGTCATTTATCATCAGCAATTTCAGCTGTAGACAAATATTATTACAATTTAGAAGACAGATTTAAGGCCAAATGGATATCGTAACCACATATGACGGATGAATGTATCATTGAAGACAGTGATATTGCTCCCCAAAAAATTGAGTTTTTAGCACTCAGAGAAAATTTCCGGTCGAAGGAAGAATTTGGAACAACTCCGACTCTGTTTTAAATAAAAATACAAGAATATTCTGTCCTTTCATCCAGGGAGTCGGTTAATATAATTCGATTTTCTTCAACATATCGATGTGAAACTGTATTTTCAGCAATGACATCTATCAAAACAAAATGTAGAATTGCTTACATTAGGGGAGTGACATGAGATGCTCATTATCTCCACATGAACCACGCTTTGCAAAAACTTGCGAAGGAAAAACATCAGATTTCATAATAAATATTTTCACTGCGGGCAAAGCTGGCATGGAAGCTATCTAGTTTCAATGATTTCTAGTGAATCATTCCGTTTGAGATTGCTTTAACAAAATTATATAAAATGCGGCTTATTTACTTTTCTTCTTTCATAAATGTGACAGAGTATTTATGATTTTGTGAAGTTTATGTTATCACATAAGGAACAAATGCGTGGATGACAAATGTAAGCAACAATTGTGTGTTATTATTAATGAGGCATTTGGATGGAAATAAACATTATTATATATACTATTTTGTTTCTTGTATAACTCAAAGTCAAGTAGCTTGCTACACAAAATTATTTCCTTGAATTATTAAGGTTAACAGGAATGATGACTGGTGGATTCACTGTCTAAGTTCGGGAACTTCAGTTCTAGGGCAACAGCAGAATGACTAAATCTGTACAAGAATTGTTACGAATATTTGTGAGGATAGAATGGACAAAGAAGGAAGACTGGTTGCGAGATACATGTGCGTTACATTAAGAGATTTGGGGCTTTAGTATGATAAAGTGTTTAGGCTTCTTTGGTTGCTATTTGAAACTGCTTTAATTTTTGAACGTGCAAACTAACTGCAGTTGAAACGTAGATTATTTATATTCAGAGTGTGTCAACAGGTGGTCACTTTAAAAATGTAAACTATTTAATCGTAAAGACAAACATTGAATCCACTCAAGTTTAGCATATGTTCAGGTAAATAAATTTTCCTTTTCCACATTTGAATTACTATTCCTCAGAAAAGATTTGGAACTTCGCTCCGCATCTGACTTCATTTGCACTCTCTGCAGCTGCAACTCAGGGAGTTGTTGCATCACTGTTCTGCAATTTATTTCAATTGTTTTCTCTGCAAGTTGTTTAGTGGAATTACATCAGCTTCCTGTTTCCTGATCAAGTCGCAATGAGAATCGAAGCCACTTGTACGAATTTTTTGCGATTAGATTACGATGAAGGCTTAAAGTTAGACTCCTGTCTATCTCACTCGTGACTACGGAGTACATGATGAATGGTTTGTCAGTGAGCCAAATGCGCGATTTCCATTTCATATTCATAAAGCCAAATTTTTTAATACAGAGGATCACCTGTGAATTTTAAGATGCATGGGACTATTGCCATGAAAAGTTGGTGCCATCTCAGCAGCAAGACAAAGGATGCGAAATTAAATTAATTAATACTTTCTCTCTTGATTAGTCAAGTAAATGAATAAGTAAACTTACCGGCAGTACTCATAGTAAGGCGTAAGAGTTTTGTTAGGTAGCATACATTTCAAGGCTCTCATTGCAGGCACAAGACCTTTTTATTTCGAACAACAATAAGCGACAAATTCTCTCTGCAGACTTACTTTCATTAGGGAAAGGTCGTTGCATAGTGGAATTTCATTTTGTCATTAAAGAAGGAAGGCATTCTTGTCTCGGGCCGGCGATTCCTCAGTGAATGCTGGCCGTCAGTTCAGTCGCTCTCCTTTCCGCCTAACGGAGCCGGTGAGTGATGGCTCTCTCAGCAAATGCAAATGCTTTATTTTTTATTCGTGCTTAAAAATTCGTAGGGACCAGGCTGAAATGAGCGTCATTGCTGCTTCAAACTCTATTGCACGATTGTTCGACTGCTGCTAAAAAATTTTGTTCACGATTTGGAGAATAGTTTGGAAATTACGCGAGCCTAGCATGACTTCGCAGCTAGCATGACTAACACCTCTGAACCTGTCATAGGATCAAATCCTACTCAAAAAATTGCTGCATAAATGAGGATGGTACGGGCAGGTTCAACACCTGCATCTGTACTTATATGGTGCAGTAGGGTAAACTCTTCACGCGATAAATGCATAAAAACCTTTTATGCTTCTAATTCGAATGACTCGATCCTATCTATCATCATTCTCAACAGAATCCAAAGGCAATAATTTATGGAGTAACATTCTAGTCGAATCTGATATTCAACGAGTTATGCAAGATATTCCAAAACAAAAAACACAGCACAAAAAAAAGAATCTTCCACAAAAAAAATTGTATTAAAGAAAAACTCTCTGAAATGTCCTGCTATCTATCCCGAGGTGGCAGGTGCCGTGCTGCTCACCAAGAGGTGGCTTAAACTTATGAATATTTACAAGGACTCTGAAATATAATTTTGTGTAATGTTTCGCACAGCATTAAATTGAGGACTTCCGTGATTTTACTTTCTACCATCATGGAAAATTTAGGCCTTCAAACATCTTTATTGATGGACAAATAAAAGACTTGGGTTTCAAGAATGGGTTTTCAGCTTGTTAAGCTAAGAGGCGGTAATGGGTGAGTGAAGAGCAATCTCAATGAGTCGAAAAGTAGAAAAGTATCCTCTCACACCTTTTCTACCAGTCTTTGCATCAGCTATGATGACATTTCTGGCATTGACATAACTTCTTAAAGTCCATCTAGATAGAGCCCAACTTCTCATTGAATAAAAAAGCCTATCCCGACCAGTACTACTACAGAGAAAATATTCGTCTGTCAACCCTGAGATCCTCGTCGGGTTTACTTAACTTTCCACTGAATGAGAAAGTTTATCTTTGCGAGTATTACTACAGAAAAAACATTCGTCAGGAAACCCGAGATCCTCGTACATAATTTACCATTGAATAAGAAAGTTTATCCTTACCTGTATTCATTCAGAAAAAAAATCGTCAGCCTACCCGGAGAAGCTCGCTGGGCTTACTTTCGCGACACACGGCCCCTCAGACGAGGCTGGAGGCTTCCTTCACACTCGGCCGTCGCAGCTCGCCAGGCCGGCGGAGGCTGCGCTGCTCGTGACGTGTGCCGCTGCTGCCAGCGATATCATCCAGGACCTGGCGCCACGGCGCACATTGTGCAGTTGTGAGGAATTTTAAAATGAGATTCATTTGATGTGGTTAGGTTTTTCTGCAGTCAAACGCGTCTGATCCTAACACAGGCCTCGTAGTCAGTTATTTCGGGTTTTCATTTCAGGTTGTGTTAGAATCAGAAGAGCTCGTCGTATTTCCATTGTTATCGACAAATTTTGTAGCAGTCTAGAGTTTAGCGTGGACAGTACAGTTTCATCCGAGGATTATTTTTAAAGTTCCCACCTATGCTTACAAAATTTGGAAAATTTCCTACCATTATTAACTTCTATAAGTTATAACTTCAGAGGTAGACAAACTTAAGTAACTTGACCTAGCTTTATAATTTACCATCTTTGTCTAATGAATTCAGCCACAACCAAATTTTGAATTTATTCTTCCAGTGAGAGATTTCAAGGTGTTGATGTCAAAGAGTTGCATCAATTTTTCCATTCGAAATTGTTCTACGCGATAACCTCGGCTTGTATATAGATTCACTTTTTAAGTTTTGAAAAATTATTTGCCCATTCAAACGCAAGGGTCCGAACTTGAAATATGTTTCGCTGTTATTATTCCTGCATTTTTCCATCATTCCTCTACTTCCTCACAAACACTTCATATGCGCATGAATATTTTTTTGCGCCAGCAGGCTTCACTTCCCCATTTCGCACGAAGCGTTTCTGGCCCTGAATACACCAAACAGCTTATTTAAGCTGCAGCCAAAGCTCGGGTGGTCATTGGACTCCAGGCAGAGCCATCGAACGACATTGCCTTTGGTAGCACTCTGCCATTCGCGCTAGCTTTTCTGTCCACCAGGCCCTATTTTTTTGAGGACCTTTCGTTATCAAGAGTCTCACCGGGCTTTGCTCGGTGATGTAGAGTCGGTCAGTAGTATGAAGTGAACGTCTGCCTTCACCACAGGCCTCCGATTCCTTCTAGTTTGACACTGAGGATGACACTGCAATACCATAGTTAGGGAAAAATTTATTAGCAAGATCAGCAGTATAACTATACGTGGATCTTAGTCTATGGTGTTTTACTTGTACTGCACACTCAAACTCCACCAATTGTCCTCTCGAGTTTATTGAATACACGGTTGGAGAGCATTTTCCATTTATTTTTCTGTGGCGTAAAATTCTACGAGTAAAATCTTAGTAGAAACTGTCGAGAGGAGGAATTTTCTACCAAAACGCTCAAGAGTCGTTGTGTAGAAACTTCTTGATATTCTACGGTGTCGTAAATATTTTTTTTGTAAATAGTCCAATAAAAGAAAACATCTAATGTTTAGCTTTTGATGAATTTTTACTCAGCAATATTGTAGAGTTGGAAACCCTTGGAATGGTCTAGCCACCCTAATGAACTGAGCAGCAGCTGCAGGCATCTCAGGGAAACACTCACAAATTCATAAATTGAGCCATAAACATGATTGTGAAGCGTAATTCAAAATTAATACGCTTCATCTTTTTTTCTCTTCCCTTAAATATTTTTAGAACCTCTTTGAACCGAATCGTTTGTGGCACAAAACTATCCGAGGGTTCACTCACATGACATTTTTTAGCAGAGTAGTACTGAAAGTCCCTCACTCGATTATTGCCTCCGTCGTTTCATGCCACAGTTAGAAACTCCGCAACTTTAGAATACTTTTTTTTGGGAAATGATGGAGTTAACTGATTTTGTTCCAGTCGGTTCTGTTCAGTAAATATATACACAACAACATTCTCAGAGTGTCAAAGAAAATGTAATGAATTGTTGATCTCTAATGTTTTTTAACATTGCATGCAATCTAAAATGGCTTGCATCATTTGCTTAGAAATTCTTCAATAGATGGACGTATTTTAGATACGTGAGTAGTTGGTTCTATTTCACATTCGCTGTGATTGACATGGCATCTTCCCTGTTTCCATTTTCTGTCTATAACAGAAAATTTATTTTGACTTAATTTAATTTTTCTTGGAGAGAATACCTGTCGAGAATAGAAAACAATTTTTTTTTGAATGACACATCCTTGCTTTCCTAATATCGAGGAAAGCTTCTCAATTGAGAAGAAAGTTGTGCGATTGTTGTTTTCTCGATTTTTTGGGGGCTATGTCATTTTACACTATACATTCGATTTTGTAGATTCGGATGAACCGTAAATTTGTGTTGTTTGCTTTTCATAGTTTGATCGGGTCTTGAAGTGCATGTGGAGTGCATGCTGAGTTACAAAAATTCCATACATGTGATGGCCATTTCTATGCAGGATTGTTTCACGTCTCTAGATAGGCCGTATAGTTAGCCTTAAATAAATGAATGAAAAAATTTTTGAATTACTAATTTTGATTTTTTTGATTGTTTTTCAAATTCAGCAAAATATAAGCTGACAGGCATACTCATAATTAGGTGCACTAGCGCAGTCCTATATATCATACATTTTTTTCTACGTAACATCTATGTTTGATGAATCGGCTGATATTTTTAATTAACGATATTTTAATTTCTTGAAATGCTAATGCCATGCCAACTAAACTCGATAACATGACTGCTGATCGATTTTAACATGAAGGGTGTACGTTCTTTCCAAATTCTATACAAATTTTCTTATGGGAATATCTGAAAATACCAGCATTAGTTACGGCACACTTTGACGTAAAACAAATATTTGTTTTAACATTACCAAATTAATTTCGTTAATTTCTAGAATTTATGGTGAAGAGTTGTTGCTTTGCGCAATTTCGTTTTCGGCTGACATTTCTAACGTAGGTACAACAAAATAAGAAATTTATCTTTACAAAATTATTTTATCCGAGCCACGCTCGATCAATTCGGCCTATGTACAGAGATCAACAATATGGATGACACGTTCTTCAAACTTCCATGCGCCAACAGTATACAATCGGTAATTATAAATACCTTGATGATTAGTTTGAAGACTCAAATTATTTTTCATATTTCTCTTAACTGTGATGATGATTTAAATTAGTAATAGTAAAAAAATTAGAGTTATTTTTAGTTTGAGCCCGATATACTACAGTAAACTCTGAGGTGGGAAATGAGTTATAAGAATATCAGAACCTATATTGGGACATTTTTGATACATGTTTCATTCCGTTTCGGATATTTGCCACAGTAGTTCAAATGAGGGCTGCATGCTCGAAGGCAGAGAAGAAGTTGAACCTCTAACGATAGAAGTAACCTGCTGAAACGACGAGATGATGATTTATTTTATTAATGGCATTCAAACCTTTAGTTGCTTTCATTCCTCAAAATTTGCTTTTTTGATCCGGTTGTTCGCTGTCTTTTATTACATGCTCAGGCTACGATAGGCAGTTTCCAAGGGAATTCCAAACAAGTAGCTGAGGGGATCGCACAATATCTGTTTCAAATGTCGAATTGTTTTTAAATAAGTGAAAACTCACAAAGTTAGTTACGCGTGAAAGCATGAATGAGTATTCCTGAAGATAGTTTCAGGAGATGTTGATTTTCATGTAGGTTAACGATTTAAATTCCTGAAATCGACTCTCGCTGGTTTGAATAGCTCGTCAATTTGCATGACCTGTACTGTTAGCCCTGTGAATGATGCTCGCTGCGTGTGCCCTGCATGTTGTCTGTGCCCTGCATCAGAGTAAATGAACCACAATGCAGACGCAGAAGCGCTAGCGTTGAAACACGGAGTTATCATGCATGTGTAATAGAGATAATTTTCTTCTTTACCTTCACAAATTGGGTTCATAAAATGAAAATCTCTTTTGTCGCATGTCAAAATTACGTGAAAATATGCTGGAGAACGATGCGTCTCAAAACGAAGCAGGCTACCTAATTACTGAGAAGCTGAACAGGAAAGATTGCTTGGTTTCACAAACTCACATCCATTTCACAAGGGGATGGAAAACTAGTTTGAAGACATCGGCGATGCTAGACGTCTGTTCCATCAGTTGGACAAACTTGATTGTTAGCGATAGGTGGAGAAAGGTGCTGGCGAAGTACCTCTGCATAAGTTTATATCCTTGTGGACAATGATTTTCTACAGGTATGCTAGCAGCTCACTGTTGGGCCGTGAAGTATGAGTGGGTGGTGTGCCCGCGGTGCACAGGTGGGCCGTGAAGTATGGGTGGGTGGTGTGCCCGCGGTGCACAGGTGAGCCGTGAAGTATGAATGGGTGGTGTGCTCGCGGTGCACAGGTGGGCCGTGAAGTATGAGTGGGTGGTGTGCCCGCGGTGCACAGGTGGGCCGTGAAGTATGGGTGGGTGGTGTGCCCGCGGTGCACAGGTGGGCGGTGAAGGATGAGTATGTGCGCGGCAGGAGTTAAGAAAGAGGATATGCCAACGAGTTTTATGAATATTTTTAAAAGTCAAATTTGTCAGTTTTTCAATAGCATAAACATCAGTCTGTTGCCTTTCAATGTTTTGTCTTTGTCTGAAGCTTTACAGACACAGATGAATTGGATGTCTTGGTTTTGCGTTCGTTTGTATCGAAATAGAAACTATATCACTGAAAAATAAATAATGCTTGTATTTCTTAATGAATGTTCTCCTTTCTTAGAATATCATACTTCAGCATAGACATGAGAAGCGCAAAGAAATCGTTTAAGTTTTATTGAAGCCATAAAATAAAATAATTTATAAGTAAAATTCCCGCTGTTTCCTGCTAACTTGATCTGATGCTGTTGTTTCTATTCTTCGAATAGATGATATACCTTCAAAAGAGCTTATGGTGTTTTTGATCATTTTACTGCCCACTAGCGCACTACCTGGCTGATAAGGAAAGGCTGATAATTATTATTATTATAATTATTGGCTATATAATAATTAATTATAATTATTGGCTGATAAGGAAAGGCTTGAAAAGGCTGATAATTTCTGCAGTGAAGGTACCAGGTAAGTTTCGATGACAGACTCTAATTTGAAACTATACCAAGCGTTTTGACTTCTACCTTCTTCGAAACTTGTATAGCAAATTTAAGAATGATTGTTTATAATTATAAATTATTTTAATTGACAATTACTTTTCTTGAGTTTTCGTGTGTTTCACCATTTAAATAACGTTTGTACTCGTTCGGTTCTAGAGGTTAGGAAAAGAGCCGCTATTACTATTTGTAATCGAAAGTAACACGAATAGGCTTGGAAAAATGATGCGAGAAGTGTGAAGAATAGTAATTTTCATCATAAATAAGATGAATGGGTACGGCAAATGGATGTGGGTAAGCGCACATTTCATCAACCGTCACAAAGATTGTAATTTACATGAACTGCGTTTGTTTCCTCCCGCAATGAAAGGAATTATTTCATATTGTCGCTGAATATATAACAACCAATTCTAACACTCGAAGTGAGAACCCTCAGTTAAACTCACTCAAACTCAGTTAAAAGACATTGATGTCCACCAATCGTTTTCTCTATTTGTTGTATTTTTATCTCCTGATACTAAGCTTTCAGCGAAGCACAAGTCTGCCCTCGAGAGCGCTATTGGAAGAAAACTAAGAAGACATGAAAAAAACTACGCTGAGAACTTGTCCACAATAGGCACTTCTAAACAATGTTAATTAGTTAATGAGTGTCTTAATTCTGAAACTTTTTCGAGTCCCAGCTTCTCACACTAACTAGCTCCGGTTACATTTCGCTCGCAATTTTTGGGTGAGCTTGCAAATGTAAAGCTTTAATCTATTCCCTAACTTATTATGGGAAGATGCAAACTTTGACATACATCAAGCCCATAATAGTGGTATTTTTTTGTGAGAATATCTTTAGCCACGCATCTTAGGAAAACTTGACACGTGTCTTCGATGGCAGCGCCTGCTTACCAACGCGATAACGGAAACAACTTCAACTTATCTTCTACGTCTGACATATATCGTACCTTAAATTTGACTAGAACATGTTTTCCATTGTGTGTTATTCCATCCACGTCTTTATTAAACGCTAATATCTCGGCTCAGGTGCACATTTCACTTATTATGTTTTCCATGGTGTGTCCTTTTCACTAGAATCTCTAACGCATCATTGCCTCTACGTCTAATAAATCCCCCGTTGTACCACCCTTTCAAGAAAGGCTTCATCACTGTTTCACGCAGGCGCAACGTACTCATTCTTTCTCAGTGTACAAGCCCCTTCACAACTCGGCTTTTTATACAGACCCCTCGCTTGCTAGCCTTGCAAGTCTTTGTTTACACTTCCTTATTTTTTTTCATAAATAAAATGACGACTTGGCCACTGCTTTCCTCAAGCATCTCTCTCATGCAGTCTTCATTTGATTTTCATCTTAGCGATTTTACTTTTAGACAAAGTTTTTATTTTGCTCAAAATGATGCCCACTCAAACCCTCTTTAATGCTCACTTTTTTCTTAAGCATTGTATCCCATTTTGAAAAATATGTTCCACGGTTTCCATTCTCTTATGTTCAATGTTCTTCGCCAGTCACGTACCCACGCCTTCTCCAATCGATCTATACCGTTAACATTTGAACTTTCAAAACTTAATAGATCATTTCTCAATTTACCTCTCATAAAATTTCTATTCATATAACTTTCATGTTTCATTTGGTCAAAGTACCGACTTTTCTGATTCAGATGACTGCTCTCTTCAATTTTTCTCCTCGCTGAGCAATTAACTTTTTATAATGATTCTTTTTAAATTCCCGCAAAATTTGGAAAAACGCTTGCTCATATCCCCTCCCTCATTTACGTTTTAGAGCAGATGTTCATTCAAAGTGTTTCTAATGCGAATTTTCTGAACTCGATATGACCAACAAGCTTAGTAAATGTAACAGACTTATTTAGATGATAATATCAACTTGCTATTTTCAGAAATTGCACAACTACAAGTCTGTAAAATCTTGAGCTAGATTCGGTACATTCCGTGCTTTCTTTAATTCTAGCATGCTGAGTTTGCTCTATGGAACGTGATGTTGAAATTTACTTCAAAGGATTGTTTAAAAACAGTTTTCTAAACGTTTTCATTGTAGACTTTGAAATGAATGAGACTTGAACATAAAAAAAATCTTTTTAGACTGCTGAAAGAACTACTCCTTTACTTTTTACTCACTTTGCACTTCCACGCTTGAATATTCATCAAATAAATTAAAGCCCTAATAGAATCACTTTATGGGCCATGCTTTGACTTTATACTCGAGTTAAACATTAAAGCTATGGCTTTATACTCATGTGCAAAGTAATTCGTAGGATGCATCTTATAATTCGAATTTAAATGCAAGCGTCTTCAGTTAGCTATTCAGACTTTAAAAAAGTAATGACAGAAAAGTGGAATGAAATTTAGTTCCCGTGTTTTCAGCTCGTATTTTTTAATTCAATTTTTTCTTCTCCTGAAAGTCTTTCGCTGTAGCCTAGGATTATTTCCAGGCGATTTTGCATTCTTTTCTGGGGATATTCTAAGCGGGATTTTCCCAAGAGGCACAAACCTTAAAAGATTTATCAGCGCTCCATATTCCTTTATTTCAGTACTCAGCCGTTCAGTTTCCTTTACACAAATAAACTGAAATCATGCAGTTACTTGGTCACTCATTCTAACGCTCTTAGTACCGTTCAGAAACAGCGTGCTCCTATGTTTTCATTTAGACCAAGATAATGACCAAAGTTTGAAATTTACCCGCGAAGGGTAGATTTCATCTACAACTTCGTGCTTTTACCGATCTATGTGAGCTCAAATTTGAATGTTGAACGTGAATGAAGAAATTTTTTCAAGCAGGCTTACTTCTAAAAATTACACACAAGCTGTAAGATTGACTTTCGTTGAGTCACTTTCATCGAGATGAAATTTTTGTGTCGTCCCTGTGGATCTCTTGCAAGCGAAAAAAGTTAGAAAATTGCACTTCACTGAGGGAGGAATGTATCATTCGTTCTCAAAACTCATTCCTATGTAGTTAGGTACAGTTGCCCAAGACCTCCATTTAACATCCGGAGCTGATGTATGCCAACCTGTGCACGTGAATCGATCAAGGTTTGCTGTGCATCAAAGGCTCAAAGTTAATTTATCGTGTCACTCTATTCTACAGCAATGACGCCAGGTGAATTTATCTATCCGGTTTACCGTGCGGCAATGCAACCAGTTATATTTGTAGCCTTGTTCTCCAAGTTCTTCCTTCAAACGTCACGTAGGAATATAACTTTTGAAGATTTTAAGCTCATGCAGAAGCCGGACAGATCCACGAGCTACACATACAGTTTGAGTATCGATCTACCAACTTGACAGGTAAAGTAGTTATTCATGGACTGACTTCATATTTTACTGGAAACTCTGACATAAATAAAACTTTGTCTTAATATAACGATGTAATAAGTCATCTATTGAATGTAAACGAGCACGAAAAAATTGCGTATCATCTAACTTCGAATTTAAACTATTTTTTTTTTACATAAGTGTAGGGACAATAAAATTTAAAAAATATATTTGTATTCATGACACACAAGCTTGTTGGTTGTGCATAGTTATTTAGTCTACCTCAAATTAAGTAATATTTGATTGAGATTGCGTGAAAGCTGCTTAGCCTTGATTCAGTTTTAATGTAATATAATTCGCGATGAAAATTACTTTACGAGGAGCTCGACCGAAACAAAAGAATGTTTGCTCATTAAACACGGAGGCAGTGGCGTCGTAATTTCCCCGCATTTAGAATTCGAATATGAAGTTTACTTTCATCCTTAACTTTTCCCCACACACTTACTCGCTCCTTGTCATCAGCCCCCACACTTTTGACAAGGATTAACACTTCTTTCGTCTGGGCAAAACACACATCGCTTTCAGCTCGGGAAATGAATTCTTTAAGCTCGCTTACAATTACGAGCACAATTACCCGTTGTAAGCTCCCTCAAATTCAATAAAGATGCAAATGTTTCGGATGCAAAGTGTGTGTTCCCACACAGAATCGTGTCACCGCCGGCGTGCGTTAGCTCCCGACAGCCTAACGCCTTTGTATCGCCAGCAGCCGCTACTGCGATAAACAGTTCTGTGAGTCTCGTAAATAATGTGCCGTGGGAAGCCTCCGCCATAATGTAAACACACCCCACGCCATTATCCTTCTTCCGCTGTGCTTATGCAGCAAAACACCTTTCCTCTCTCACGAGAATAATTGAGTACGTCAGCTCGTTTAGGACGAAATTTCGACTTTTTAATATCCATGCTTATGAACTTATGCAAAATTTATGTTTGGTACGTTAAAGTCGTCAAAGTTTTATGGTGCTTCGTTCAGAGAAATGGCGGTAAAGAAAAAATAAAATGCTCACAAAGTTTAAGCGCAAACTTCACTATCGTTCCGAAGGACAATTTAAGTAAAATATTATAATCAGTTCTTGGCAATCGCTGAGTTAATGTGAAGGTCATTCATATTTTCTGGAATGCTCCGTAAATAGAATGTCTCGTCATTAAATCGAAGAGCCAAACCAAACATTGTCAGAAGAAAAATGAAAACATTTCCATATCTATTAAAAATTCCTCATTCGAAAGCAGCATATTTATTCAAACAACAATTTTTCCTTTATGAAGTTCTCAGGAGCATCAGACGATGCAAACCTAGAGACTTCGATTGGTGCGTGCAGTGTACTTCAGACGTCATGGGAGGGGTGTACAGGTATGTTGATGCTGCACGAATACTGTCATGAAATAAAAACTTCTCAATTCATGGATATTCAGGCTTATTGAAACTCACACTTCAATGCATGCATGATGGATAAAACAACTGAAAAATTTTCACTTGACCTAAATTCATATTTTTTTTTCACTCGAATCATCACTACCTTCTCAAACATTCGCAGGGCAAAAAAAAGGTACGGAGAAAAATGTCAATTTTTTTGCACGCGTAATTTGCTTCAGTACATAGAACTTCAAAGCTGTGAGTAAAGAGAGTCGACTTCACAGCCATTGGCAATTGAAACTATTCTGTCTTGATTAGGAAATATGATGGTGGAGCATTAATTCATTAGTTCAGTGCTAATGTAATGTACAATTGGTATTATTTCATGCTGATGGAAAATCCAAACATCGTCACTTCAACCTGAACTGCAACATATCATTTTAACATGATCTGAAATACCTCCCATGTGCACAAAATGACTACGTTTCACTCTTTGGAGAACTAACACAGAAAATCATTTCTCAAATGACCGACTAGACCACGCCAAAAGTGCCGGAGATCTGTTTTGAGTTAAGAAGCTTTTTCGAAGCGTTGACGGGATCGACTCGTAATTGGTTGACAAAATTCAATCATTTTTGTGATTGAGAGCCTGCTGAACCGTGAACAGTTTCTCGTCCGTGAAGATGACGTTTCTGAGTGCGCTGTCGCTAATGCGCTTCTGGATCAGCATATTTCTTCGAAGCCTTTTTCCTTTGTAGCTGAATTTCAAAGGCGTCCTTTAGACCATCTCTGCATGGCTTCTGTAATGTTCGTGCTGATGTTTTGGCTTTGCTGGCAATTGAGTTCCGTGAGCTCCGTTTATTTTTTCATTTATTTTTTGGACAGTAGTTGGTGTTCGTGAGGTTTGGGACCTCGTGTACGTCTTTGAGAAAGTCAATCTTCCCTTGAACCTAAAGGTTGTTGTTCGTTTCATGAGCATTTTTCAGGTAATAAGGTTATACATTAATGATTTCAAGTGAAGTCATCCAGTCTTAAGGCTTATCTCACATCAAAGACTTGAAATGAAGTCATGTTTTTTCTTGAAGCTTTGAAGAAATTTTCTCTTCATTGCTTTATTATCCTAATTACTTCTCCGTTAGGGACAACGTACTCTGCATGACGATAGCAACTTTACTTGATGAGCCTAAACATTCCATGAGGGTTAGCATGAGATTTGGCTTCAAGATTTTTTCCCAATACTACACTCGATTTTGAGGTCGACAAACTGTAAGGTTCGTCTCAAACTTACATTACTCATGTGGTAAAGCTTACTCAAAATACACTGAGATACAAGTACAGTGAGATACAAGTACATACTGTACTTGTATCTCACAGAAAACAACCGTGTTTCATAGAACCATCGTGAGTCAACACATGGCTCTTATTTTTTTCCTAATGCGTTTGAACTTGCAGTCAAATGACCTATACTTCTCATAGATTAACACAGAATACATTAAAACTTTTCGTATCACACTAAGAAAAAAGGCTTTTTTAACTAAGGATTGTTATCACACATAAAACAAATTGAGTTAATTTTGAAGCTATTTAGTAATAGCAAACATAGTTTATGCATATAATTTTGTGCCCGAGTACAAACTTGATCTTTAGCTGGATGTGACGAAAATGAGTGGATTGAACGCAAAGTGGTCAGCTCTAAGTTTGAGAAGTTTTGAAACAAACATTCGCTAATTTCATCATGTTCAACACCTGTGATCGAGTCCGTTGTTTTGCAGTCATTTTTCTCGTGATGTGAAACCCTGAGTGGGAAATTAAAAGGGAGATAAAAGTTAGAAGCGACTCAATGAATGTAGAAATAAAGTTTTATTCGAGTTGAAATCATTCCTTTGGACCCTTTGCATGAAAGAACCTAATTTTTATGAGTAATTCGTTCCTTTAAACTCCACTTGAACCTTTTGCATCGAGTGTTCATTTCGAAGTTCAGATATCTTGTTTAAACAACCCAAATCCATCATTACATATCTTTTACGGTGTATCGCACATTCATTTTCATTGTTTATTTATATTTATATGAAGGCTGGAGGTTGCAGCAGTAGTTAAATTCCTCAAAAGTTATGTACTTGAAGCCTGCCAAGTTAAACAGAATTTCGCTTTGGGGGCCAAGTGGTTCCAGAGAATGCGTCTCTGAATGTCGCCTTGCAAACGAGCAAAGCTTTCTGCACTCAGTTACAGAGCTGCTACGCGAGTGCTGAAGTTGACCGCTAAAAGTGGTACTTATGATGGAATAAACAGAGCAAAACTTGAAGACTGAGATCATAAAACGAATGTACTCTTGATGAGTGGGCGAAATTTATGGGTACTTTCTTTTGTGCGGTATAGAGTGCAAAAACTATTTTTCTCCCATGATCTTGAATGAAATGACCATGACCTTGAATGAATGAAAATAGTTATAATATTTGCAAATATTTCGTTTACAGGTTCTAATAATACTGTTATAATAATACTTGTGCAATGTTCAAACCGAGAGATTTTTCAGTTCTCAAAAAATTAGGCACTGACGATTCGATCCATGTTACGAAACCAGATAAAGGGAATGAAGTTGTAATACTCGATAAACTAGACTATATTTCGAAAATGGAATTCATTCTTACCGATCGGGAAAAATTTCGTGAAGAAACCCTTGACAAAAAAACGCATGTGCTAAAACTAGAGAATAAAATCAATTAAAGACTTAAAAAAGACAAAGATTTGGGCATTTTAACTGATGAATTATACAATACGTGCCATTCGGTAGGTTGTCAACTTGGTGTTTTATACGGATTACCTAAAATTCATAAACCAGATGTACCGATGAGACCAATTTTATCTGCCTGCAATACTCCCAATTCTAAACTTTGTGCAAATTTAGTAACGGTGTTAACCCCTTTTTGTAATAGTGAATTTTCCGTGGAAAACTCGTATCACTTTGTACACGAGTTATCGACTGTTGACGGCATAGAAAATCTGTTTATGTGTAGTTTTGATGTAGAATCCATGTATACAAACGCACCACTAAAAGA
The DNA here is from genome assembly GCA_014220935.1 of Platorchestia sp. MABIK. NCBI lineage: Eukaryota > Metazoa > Arthropoda > Malacostraca > Amphipoda > Talitridae > Platorchestia > Platorchestia sp. MABIK. Next base: position 15,802 of record JACJUY010009345.1, on the reverse strand, counting down.
ATCGATTAATGTTTTGCTTGAACGTATTTTTCAAGATAATCGCACCATTATGAATTACGACAGGGCTCAATTCAAATGCTTGCTAGACATCGCACTAAAAGATTCATGTTATGTATTCAAAGGGAAAACTTACCAACAAATTGACGGTCTGGCAATGGGCTCAAGCTTGTCTCCCCTCTTAGCAAACTCGTTCCTGGTTAACTTAGAGAAAAAATTTTTGACCCACTGCCCTACAGAATTTAAGCCCTTATTCTACCGTAGATATTTGGACGATACGTTTGTTTTGTTCCGTTCTGAGAATGAAGCCACTATTTTTTATGAATATATCAATGCATCTCATCCTAATGTTAAATTTACCGTGGAAATACAACAAAATGGCCAAATCCCTTTCTTAGATGTACTCGTGAAAAAGTCAAACTCCAGGCTCATTACCTCTGTCTACAGGAAACCCACATTTACTGGCTTAAGTACGAACTATTTCAGTTGTATTTATATGGGATATATAAAATCTTGTATAATTACATTACTTCACCGTGCATATCGTATATCAAACAGTTTTGAAATATTCCACCGTGAAATAGAATTTATTAGGACATTAATGATTAAGAATATGTATCCTAAATTTCTAATTGATAATTCGGTCAGAAAATTTCTAGATAAAAAATACTGTCCCTCTCCTGTCACCTTGAGCGTAGCAAAACAGAAATTGTGTGTAGAGCTACCTTTTATGGGTTATATGAACTCGGAACTGAAAAGAGAAGTTGTATCTCAGGTTAGAAGGTTTTTCACTTCAGTTGACATCCGTGTGTTTTACAGAAATGGTTTTAAAATCGGTTCATATTTTAGGAGGAAAGAACGTTTGGAGGAATGCCAGTGGAGTGGATGTGTTTATTTTTATAATTGTGACTGCTGCATGCAGATTTATGTTGGTAGTACCAAATTTTAACAATTTATTAGACACAGCCAACACGCAGGAATTTCCCATAGAACCGGTCGCATACTTTCCTCTCCTTCTCATTCATCAATCCGAGATCATTGTCAGCAATTTAATCATCCTTTCAGAACAAAAAAATTCACCACTCTATGTACCACCAACTACGAACAAGATCTTCGCATTTTAGGATCTTTGTTCAAATCTACTCATAATCCAGGCTCTTCCATTATCACAACCCCTGTTGTACGAGTATTGGCGGAACATGGCGACTATATTTCTTAGTTAGAGAGCTTCCATACCGTTAGAGAAAATTTTAAACTTTAAGAGCTGTTTTCCTTTGAAACATCTTTAAGCCCACCGTGATATTGTTGTCAAATCATCGAAAATCTGTACTATGGCGGTTACGCCATGCGAAAATAATGCGAAATAAAAAACATCCAATTTGAGTTCAGTTTTGTGTCTTCTTTAACAAAATTGGTATGATAAATCGATATTTCAGAACTTGAATCTAGACTGTTATTGTCGTTAGATATACGTGGAGATGGGTATTGGTTGTGGGAGGCGTAGAAGTTTACCATTTAAAGCATCGTCAGCGGAGCTACGGACACGGTATGTGCAAATGGAGTCAGAAGCTATTAATTCAACATCACTAAGCTATGAATAAACCAGCCGCAACAACTGCGTTCGGATGGAATGAAATCGATGAACGGAAAGGAAAACTGACATAAGGGGAACAAAGATTAAGATCACTTCGTACCAAGTTAAAAGCATTGAAATAGAAAGGAAAAATTTATTATGGGAGCGAAGTTATCTCTTTTAATGCTTCAGTAAACCTATTTCCGTGCTGCTTTATATCATCTAGAATTGAAAACCAATGCAAGTACACACATGCCGCTATGATAGTTACAATCAATGATCAAACGCGTACATTTGCCTATTAGTTTTTAGTCGGAAGAACACTTGTTATAGCAACAATTTGCCCAATTATTTCCTTCCCAACGGAGGACATTAAGATTTTACTTTAATTAGTGGTGCAATTTGTGTGGATGGCCGGGATTCAACCTCACACCTCCAGCTACTGCTGTCTCAGCAGCCTAGCACGAGAGTTTTAGCAGCAAAAGACAGCGCTAGGCAACAACGCCAGTCTCCCTCCTGCCCTCTTGAGAGCGGTCTAAACTTTTTCCGACGCTGAGGAAGTAATCAGGGCCCAGGTTCTTTACTTCTTTTGATTACCTGAACGATCAGCAGATTACGCAGCGAGGTCTGAGGTCGCATAATCGCATTAGTGCGTTCTTTCAAAACATGTTCGCGGTCGTCACCTTAAAGTTGTGCTTTTTACATAGGAGGACATCATGTTAACTCTCGTAGAGTGTTATCTGCAGCAACTAAGGCCGTCCACTGATAGGTCGTCAAATATCTGAGCTGAAAGATAAGCAAATAAGCTCGTTTTTAGAAAAAATGTGTGAAAACAATGAGTACATTTACTCTCCTACTCTGACTTGAAATGGTCTGAATGTCTGTTAAAAATCCAGAGAACTGTGAGCTTATGATAATGAAAAATATCAGCAAATACTGAATCATTAGATCATTCCAATATTCCTTTTAGCCTCGAACAGTACCTTAGAAATACAATTTTTGGCTATCATGTGAAATTGAGGATCCATAAAAATTTGTTATATATGTTCAAATTTTTTCTACGAAGTGTTTATAATCTCTCCAGTGTCTCACGAATTTTTAAAAGAAAAATCATTTAGGATATTGTGGGAGCTCACGCATGTCAGAGCTTATTGAAGCAGAAAAAATGTTGTTAGAAGCCCATTAGCAACTTGTGTAAATTATACCTCTTAATGATAATTCCCTTTTTACAGGAATTCCTAGGACGCTTTAAACCTTGTAACTGACCGCAATGAAAACTTTGAGCATAGTGAAGAAGTGCTGTTTAATTTAACTGCTACATTAACTGGTACATAACTATGCGTATATAGTTAAGCACGAAGATTCATGAATGGTGTATCCATCCATCAATTAATTACGTGCTGAAGCGAGGGTGGCGTTTTCAATTAGTGGAATGACGGAAGTTAGGTGTCAAAATAAAAGTATAAAATTATATACGACACTTCACAGGACTTTTCGACTATGAATATTTGACCAATATCGTGGCGGAATTAATTCAGGAGGTCGCTGACCTGCTGGTTGTGTGACCTACCACAGTATTTATGGAATCGAAGAAAATCTCACTGATAGTAAAGTACTTTTTAAAAAAATAGTTCTCATTGTTGCTCTAGGATTAATAACTTATATTCATCACTTGTATAATTAAATGAGGCAAAATTGATCTCACTCTACTCATTTCATTCTATTCTAATTTAACTTAACCTCATCAAAACTGAAGTAATCATTGTGTTCTGGTATAAAACAAATCGTAAACATTCATTGATTTCGATTTGTAGCACATGCTAGGATATCTCCAGTAAATTTTGGCGATGAGTTTTAGGATAGATGATCATATACAGCAAAAACGTGGAGCGTCGTTAGGCGCTAGACCTTACTCAGGAAATTTTGAGTAGTAAATTGGCTTGAGAGCGTGTGAGAAAATATCACTTTCTAAATAGCGAATGAGAAAATACTACTTTCTGAATTGCGAATAATGAAATTCTTCTTTCTAAATAGCGAATAAGACAATTTCGCTTTCCAAATAGCGAATGAGAAAATTTCACTTTCTGAAAAGCGAATGAGAAAATTTCACTTTCCAAATAGCGAATGAAAAAATTTCACTTTCTAAAAAACGAATGATAAATTTCCACTTTTTAAATGGCAAATGAGAAAATTCCGCTTTCTAAATCGCGAATGAGAAGGCTTAATGATTGTACAGCCCATAATAAATCTAAACAAGTGAGCATAAATATTGAAAATGAACAGAATTCTCATCAAATGTGTAATTACTTAATTTTACATTTGAGTACTTCTCTATTTTTGATCAGTTTAAAAATAAGGGAGGTGAATGGAGTTTACTGATTAGGAGAATAAGAAATGTTTAAAAACTTTATGTCAATAAATTTAAATGTTGGATGGGTTATTTACCGACTTTTTCATTTATAACAATAATATTATTACTGTACAATGCGTCTTCGCCAAGACCAAATCACAATCTTCAGTTTGCCTTCCAAAATTCCGCCATAACAAGCAGCATGTCTTAATTAATTTCGGCTTTCTGATTATTCATTCTCTGAAGGAGCGCTCCTGAGTTCACTTGTTGTGACGGATGAAGCACATGCGACGGCTTTGATCTTCAGTATGGACCAAAAAATAACGTGAATGAGGTGTAGTAATGAGAACAAACATATTTCCATAACGTAGCGCCTTGGAGGAAGATCCTGATACCGTTGTTTTTACCCTGTGTGACTTGTGAGCGCGTGCCAAATTATATGTAAAACACATTGCTTGGTTTTGGTGTGCTTTGCATTTTTCCTGAGCCAGGAGTCAAAACATCTGCATTGAAAAAATCTGACTTCAATTTTGTATCTACTTAAATAAAATTAGTAAGAGAGATCTTTGAGATGGAAATGGGACCCACAGAAGGACCAAAGTTGATTCCCGATGTCTGGAAACAGTTTATAAGAGTCTCCGACGACGATATGACCCAGTTCAAACAATTGATCTTTACAATTAAACATAAACAAATTTTTCTCATGAAAACATACTCAAGAGAACCTTCTTGTAGAAGCCCGTAATTTTTTGTTGTTTGTGGTGTTCAAGTTAGCTACTTCATTTAGTTAGCAAACGGTGATGCTCGGAACTTTTGAAGTTATCTTAGCCATCATCCCCCATGGCAATTTGACTTTCATATGTTTTTCTAGCTGACTTCCTCGTTGACTTCTTTTCGTTTCATCTCACTTATACCTTGTCGACTTTAATTTTGATTGTGAGAGAAGTTTGAGGACGACGACTTCAAGGATGATATTCATTAGTACCAAGTTCGTCGGGTACTTCAGTAACTTGGTAGTTTCAGGTTTATTTGTCTAGCAGATCGATTTAGCTTAATTAACAGTAGCTGCACACGAACACTCCATTCGCTTAAATACTAAATAAGGATTATTCACACAAACAATTAATAGATTTTAACTACTCGATGGATTAATTTTTGTTGTAAATGAGCTCAAAAATCTTGCCCGCACTTTCTAAACGAGATTGCTGTGATAGTCAAGTAACTCGTTGTTGAACATTTTCAACTACTCATGAAAACGCGAGAAAATTCTTGCCCTTGCTGGATTGAAAACGAATAGCTCATTTGCTGTAGAAACAACTGAGTAAAGTTCACAGTATAATCTGTTGATGTTTTGTCCTCAGTTTTCAAGTTCTTCTGGTGACCCAGCAGTCAGCAGAGCCTTAACTTTCATGGTTGTCAAGTTCGAAGGGGAAATCGACTTCGATTACCTCGAGCTAAGTTTCTGTGTAAGTGCTTAGCTCGAAACGCGTTCTGAGATTCGAAGCTATTAAGGAATCAATGGGCAAAGTTTACGGTCGAAGGAGTTCGTCGATAACACAGACCACTTACGTGACACATTTTGTTACAGGCGTTAAAGATGATGGTATAAGAGTCGAATGTGAAGTTACAGAGGATTTTTATGCAGAAATCAAAACAAGCGGAAGAGATCAACTTGTAGATTTTATTGCTCACGAACCAAGATTCTTGGAAAATTGTGCATATATTTAAAAAACTTGTAAAAACATTCGTGATTAATTCTAAAATTTGCGAATAATTGGCCCATTGATGATGTCCATGTCTCCGTCAAAATTGGTCTAGAGTCCCTGACTGTTCAGTGAAGCTATTGAAGCTATTTCCATTGGTCGTAATTTGAATTCTGGAGGGCATGAAAACCAATATTTTGCGGAAATTGTTTGAATTTATAATGAACGGTTCTATCCAGATATTTAAAAGTGACATACATAGAATACCGAAGAAATATTCGACCAGAGATGATGTTCGTGAAATTGTGTTGTGATTTTGTGTTATATTTATGAAATACAGTGAAGTGATCAGATTCCTTGTGATGAATAAATGAAATCCTTAAAAACAGATTTTGTTTCATATTTGGAATAGTTCATGCAGAGGATACAGAGGTCATACCTTTTTGATAAGCTGCTCAATTAGTGAACCATCCTTTGTGTGAATGGCTACATAGAGCTTGTCTATGCAGCTGTCTTGAATGTCATGCGTATGGGCAATGTACGCGACCAGTATATTTGCTGTATATTCGGCATAAATGTATGAATTTAATTCTTTAACAAAATTGAAATAAAACCTGTTCACTTATTTTGTTGCTTCAACACAACCTTATTTTTTGCAGATTGTACTTATAAACATCGGTGTCCTTCATCTAAGCCAACGAAGCATTCCTGAGAAGATGAACGGATATTGGCGATTTTGTGGAGACATTTCGTAGCCTTCTCTCGTGGTCTTCTGCAACAACAACAACACCTGAACGCATTTTGAGTCTCGCCCATCTCGCTGATCTCCAAAATTTAATATGAGGTGAATAATTGCCTCGTTTGTAAGATCTCATTTTCATTTGAACCTGAGGTGAAAGTAGGAGTGATGGTGTTGTTAAGAGCATCAAAGGCTTGAAATGCCAGCCTATTTGAAAAATAGATTGATGGGTCGTAAAAAAAGAGGTTTACAGCTGTCAATGGGCATCTAGGGTGTCATAGACTTATCAGCGTTAAGTTTTTATGAACTGTATACTTGATGTGCACCACGTACTGTTCATCACTTCATTAAAGGTTACTTCAATTAATAATTGCAGCATGTTCTTTACGGTAATTTAGAGAACATTTTCGTTTGATTTGCTTTGTTCAACTTTCTCTTTGTTGCGGAGGTAATCTTCGAAGAGTCATATTTCTTTCACGCGCATTGGCGCCGGGGATTGAAACCTCATCGCCACGCGAAACAATTTATCACAACTCCGTAGAGT
>JACJUY010009344.1:3363-22527 GCA_014220935.1 Platorchestia sp. MABIK | reverse complement strand
AGTGTGGGGCAGTGTGGGGCAGTGTGGGGCAGAGTGAGGCTGTCACGACCCCTGATGCTCGCCTCACAAGTGTGAGGAGACACAGGTGTCGAGAAGGGGATTTAAACCCTCGATAGAGACATGAAGTAGAATAATTAGAGAGGAGAGACACACCAAGAAAGAAAAATAGAAGATGGAGAGGAATTCGTATCCTGCGCTGGTTTGATCAACATGAGGATAATAACAACGGACTGAAAGGTTCAATTGTATTATTTATAGTAAACACCTGAGTTAATGAGGGGCATTATTGTGAATGTGCTCACATCATAGTGCAACCAATTAATTAATTTCATACCCCAGAACAATCCATCGACACAAACATGGGCAGAGCACAGTATGGAAATTGGAAGTATAATGTTTAGATCACCACATTTTAATTTAAACACCAGGCACTCTCCTTAAGGGCATAGCCGCCATCCGCAAAAAAATATTCGCAGAATTCTGATTTTTCCCAAGCAATAATTGAGCATTTAACGGCCGCATTTTTCTTGTGTGACCTCGTGAATGACACTTTTTCTTGATTCGTGACTCAGTATTCTATGCTTGCAATTTCCCTGCCACTTATCAAATCGAGCTCGAGGAAGGACACAGAGTTCAGAGCGAATTTTGTCACCAACAGCACGCACTATTGACACCCTCGGCGAGGGCGCCAATTTTCCCTACATGGGGACCAGTAAATTCGTATTGTCGGGAAGATTTACTGGTGAAAAACAGTTAGATTACTTTACTAAATTTTTAGTTGTGGACTCTTCCAGCCCAACTTTCAGCTGCTGCAAGTTCCAGGATGTTGCAGTTGCTTTAATCCCTGTGCCGCTAATGCAGCGCACACACACCGGCCGCAGCACCGTGCAGCACAGCAGTCGGTGCTGCACGTCAGGTCAGCGCGGCCTGCAGCGCTGGTCTCGCCAGCTCACTTTGTGGTCGAACGCCGGCGAAAGTCACGCTGCAATTTGCTTGTTCTTCTTACCCATCTATACGGAACAATAGATCATGAGCTTATGTGTAAGTCAATTTTTTATACTCGTAACACCGAATTATACCGTCGACTCAACGCGATTCCTTACTGAACTGGATCTGTGTCTCATAAGCGAGATTTCGCGTTAAAAATGTGCTCAACTTTCTAAGTCCGAAATTATTTGATTACTCGCAAATCTTCCTAGCAAGCACTATGGCAACTACAAACTTTGAAATTGACAAAAACTTAAAAAATTGATCATTTACTTCATGCTTATTAAGAGTGCTAGCGCGATGAAATAAGCATACTTATGCTTGAATGATATTCATGGGGAAATTACTTTAGAATTAATTATGTTTGCCCCACTTACTTGCATTACAACATTGCTTATTTATCGTAGAAAAATCCGCTTGACGCAGTTTAATTCAATTTACGCGGCAAAATTCACCTGGTGAGAAATATAATTCGGCTTTAATTATTGCAGTTTAACGCACTTCCCGACCCTACCATGTTCCATACGATGCCTACATCTTATTCTCACGCTGAGCTCCTGAGAACTATTTTACCTAGGTCAAGAGCGCTACTTAGCCCTTAACGGCCGAACAAATTTTGTACTCCCATTCACAACATCACAACCACAGCATTAGACTGACGCTGCCATCAGGTTATCACCAACATCAGAACGGGGACGGAAATGCACAACAGAAAGCTTCAAAAAATGCAGTAGGGCACCAATTCGACAATAAATAAATTGTGTTAGCATTTTTAGTGAGTGAGCCATGCATGCTACGTGAAGGCGTTAATGGTTATACGTACTAGTCCATCCCCCTTTACTTAAAATGAGAAAGAAGGAGAAATGACTGAGAGGCCGTAAAAAATAAAAAAATTCAATCTCTTGAGAGTTGATGAGGCCGAGTGCACACGGCCCCTCAAAAATGTATAATAATGTTCGACAAATCACATAACACACGTGCTTATTTCCTAAAAATTCACGTGATTTCATTCCTACTCGAATCTGATAGATAAATACACTGGAAATTGTGGAGTTGATGAAGCCTGTATCACAGATGCGCTCATCACACACCTACGGCTGGCTTCGGACAGACAGACAGACGCGGCTCTTGTTATATAATAGATTGTGCTACGTGTCAGCTGCGGCAGTACGCAGAACCTTCGTGTTTTGAACTTCTCTCACGAACTTGTTTCGTCTCCGCATGATGGCGCCAGCTTGCGTGGGCCACCTGCTATACCTGCAGCCACTAGTTACATCTCGCACATCTCTTATCGAAATTCGCGGCTTGCTTCGTATTTCGCTCAGACCAAATTTACTGCAAGTTAAAATATGTACGAGAGATTCTGGCAAAATTTGATTGGTTTGACATGCAAACACAAGAAACTGTAGGATGAATCCTCCTCTTCCTCTCCTCAATGTAGTCTTCCCCATGTTCTCCCCCTCCTCCCTCCTCCTCCCTCCTCCTCCCTCCTCCTCAATGTAGTCTTTCCCCATGTTCTTCCCCTCCTCCCTCCTCCTCCCTCCTCCTCAATGTAGTCTTTCCCCATGTTCTCCCCCTCCTCCCTCCTCCTCCCTCCTCCTCCCTCCTCCTCAATGTGGTCTTTCCCCATGTTCTTCCCCCTTCTCTGTCGTACTCCTATCACCTCCCCTCTTTACCCCCTACCTCACTCTCCCCCCCTCACCCAACCATCTGTCAGCGCGCCAGCTGTGCAGTGGTCTAATTGTGGTCCCGAGACCTGGTCACCCGTGACATTCGCTCACACGTCGGATGTGACGTATAACGTGGCGCAAATGACGTACAACACGTCGCACGTGACGTATAAGTGAGCGGCAAGTGACGTCTAACGTCGAATATGATGTGTAACGTGTCACGCCTAACTTCTCTAAAACCGCAATTCGTTCTTTTTATATTTCATTGCAGTTTTCATGTCATGGTAAAAAGCGACGTCTCTTATATAACGCTTGTGTCGACGTGTTAAGCGGAATGTCTAACTAAGCGTACTCTCCAACTGGCTTGAAATTGTCGTTCTTATCTTTGGTGCACTTCTTTTCCAATAACTAAATACTTCCAAGCATTCTTATTGTAAACAGTGTTATCCTGCCGGTAAACACAACGGCTTTTTCAAGTTAATGCTATGATTCGCACAGGTATGAGTTGATATTTCATTGCAAACAGGCAAAATGGGAGACCTTTTTCTGTTGGTTCCTCCATTTTTGGGCTAAGATGACTCCGGTATGGATTGACACATTAACACTTTTGTACCCACCTACTGTACGTGTCCGTCTGTGCCTCGCTTCCAATAAGTACACTGGCAAAAATTAAGATTTCAATAAATTTACAGTGGGAAATTTGCCATCGCTGTTGAGGAAGATCGTATCACAGATACGATAGCCAGCCATAACGAGCTGCGCAGGGCATTTTAACCAACCTTAACGTATTTTAAGCGTACATAAATTTTCCTAACCCAACGATAGATTTCCTACTCACCTGATGACAGCTGACCCGTTAATGTCAGTCACCTGACAACAGTCGACTTAGAACTTACGGTGCCAGCTCTCCGTTACGACAACTTAAAACCTTAAAAATTTGGCCCACATTTTTACTTAGAAGTTGCATGGCTTCATGACGCATGACGATTTGTAAAAACAACAAATTAAGAGAGGGTTGTTCAAGATATGTAGGCTAGGTCAGGTTAGGTTAAGAAAGGATAGGTTGGCTTATGTTTCGATAGATTGTGTGAGGTCAAGATAGAATAGGTTAGGTTTGTATAAATTCATTCAATTAGGTCATTCACGTTAAAAAATAACCCTGGGTTTCTAATGATAAAGAATAGGTTATGGTGGGTAAGGAGAAGTGACAGTATCGCAAGTTAGGATATCATATCGCAAGATGGTATCGCTTTGGATGGGCATGGTTAGGTTACCTAATTTAATGATATAACGATGAATTTTTCCAAAAAATTTTGCCAAAAAATCCTTCAGATGAGGACGCCAAATTTCTGAATCTGTTTTAATAATACTAATACCCAAGATTTGAATATTATGTTCTTATCTGTGACGTATTGAGACATGAATCATAGACAAAATATCCCGTGGTTACTGGGAAACAAATAAACATGTGCATAAATACACGAAGGCTACTATGCATAAAGTAGAAAAAAACTTTTACCATATTGAGCTGGTACAACCCGTGCAATTGCACAGCACAGCACACGACCGAATGAGCTCCGTTCTAAGAACACGTTTCGCGAACACAAGAACATCCCTCCAGTGAACACATCCTTGCATTCGACCCCTCATGGGGAGACCTCTATTGTATGTATGGTAAATAGAGCTCCCAGGGGGAAGCGAGAGGTCGTCTCGAGCTGGAGGTTCGGTAGGCTCCCCTTTTGTTGAAATAGAATAAGTTTTTTGTTTCGATAGAACCCATCTTTTTTCGGTTGTTTAGATATCCTGGTCTTCAACCCCTACAACTTTCTTCTTTAACTTTCATTTTGTTTCATAAAGTTTCATCTTAACTTGCTGTTTCTATGTCCAGGGTGTGGGTGTCACACCTTGTGTACTGATTCTCCGTTCCCTGAACTCTACACCTGATGGGACCATTCTCCTTTTTCTCATTGGAATACCTTTGTTGTGATTACGGAGGATTGAACTAAAATATCTAATCTAATATTTAGAGAGCTCTTTTAAAGAGCGTTAAGCCAAATTAGAACCACAAGATGTCAGTCGCATCTTCAGTTGAGTTTGAGTAACAATGGTGTGTTTACCACAGTAAATAGGTAAAGTTTCTCAAGCCTAGTACAACGCAATTGCTCCGGCGAGTCAAGTTTGATACGACCGACCAAGCAATAGCACCGCCTGTCGACGTCAAAACTATACGTGAATTTTATTATTCGGAAACCTTGGCTGTGTTTACTCTACGCATATCGATGATCCCACTATTGATGTATTTGGAAATGAACATAACATTCAATCTGTCTAAAAATAATTTCATTTTCAGTTGAGTAAATGCAACTGTAGTGATTTTGGAAAACGCTGAAAGTGAGTAGTGGTATTAGGGAAAAAAATTGTCTTCTCACTGAGTTTAAATTTGTTCACTTTTTCCTCTTACGCTAAGAAATTGAACAGCCGTTAGTATGACATTGCAATGGAGGAGAGATCAACAAAGACAAAATATTTCACCTCAAATAAACCGACACACGACAGTTACACTCTATGCACCCTCGGTAATGACATTGAAAGAGAGGACAGACTTGCATGTCTAACATAGTATCAATGAGTTTCGGGGGGGTGTCTACATTCATTGTGTTTACATACACACTGTGTTAAACATTACTTTTTGTCAGCTTTCGATTCCACAGAGAGCAATCATTTGATTTTCTTAACCTAGGATAAAATTGGGGAATGATACTGGCCAATATTTTTCATTCGCTTGGCGGTTTTTGCGGCATGTTTCGCATGCATCACAAACAGTTGAGTATTCACTCATTTTCAACAAGTACCAATCTTTCGGTTTAATCGTATTTTTTCTTCTGATTGCAGCTGGCATTGACCTGACCTGGATCGCGCTGCTGGGCGGCATGCTAGCAATCCCTTACTACTTCTGGTCAGACCGCGAGACCCAGTCGACTGCGCGTAAAGACGTCATGGAAGAGCCGCTCCCATCACTAGCACCTCCTCGTTTCAGCCGTGGTCCTGGCCAAAACGAAATCAACGGAAGGAAGCACCCTAAAAGACGCCGGCCAAACAACGCCCTCACACCACCCCCTCCCGGTCCCCATGGAGGCCCTAATAAATTCCCAAAATTGCCTCCGGGGGCTGATCCAAAGTCCCTTTACGACAAGCAGTACAGGAACTGGTACAATAATCATTTCTTCCAACACTTCAACCAGCCCCCACCTGGAGTCACTGTGCCACCAGGTGGAAGAGTTTTCATGCCCCCAGTTCACCCTGGTCAGAACCCTGGCAATTTCGTAGGCAACAGACCTCCTTTTCCTCACTTACAACCAGGGATTCCTCACTTGAACCCTGTTGGAGTGACTCAAGGCGCTCCTCCGAACCATCAAGCTCTCATTGGAGCACACGTTCAAGAAATTATACCTCATACTCATCTTCAAGGTGGAGGACAGCGACTTGAAGGAAATCCAAATCAGCAAGCCTCACCTCGTGTTGAGGTCCGACCAGCAGGAGTTACACCTCATCATCATCTGTTACATCGCCAGAACGGTGCACTGCTTTCTCGAGGGCATTTCCAGGCTCAAGAAGCGGAGAACCCCCAGAAGAAGCAAATAGGAGTCCTACCCCAAATTAACCCCTCTGCCAATCGACGAGAGATAATTGGAATGCACGCTCCTCAGCCTAATTCTATTTTCGAAGAAAATTTCGATATTCTGAATCAAAAGCCACCACCTCCTCCTCCTTCTGCACCTGCCGCAACAAATCCGTCTCCAGCAGATGGAAAGCACAACGTAAGCCCCGGGCAGTTTGTCCCAACGCACATCGAAGACCAAACATCAGGCCAAATACGGCCTGTGGATGGTCAACCTGCTAGACCGACTCAAGGGCATCATCCTGACTTACCGCTGCCCCATCAACTATCCGTACCAGGGCAAACTCCAGGACCAATCACGCAGCAAGTACCAGGACAAACACCTGGACCAGTAGTACGGCAAATACCAGGACAAACACCTGGGCCAGTAATAAGGCACGTACCAGGGCAAACACCTGGACCAATACCTGGACTAGGGTTACGGCAAGTACCAGGACAAACACCCGGACCAGTCATACGGCAAGTCCCAGGTCAAACACCCGGACCAATACCAGGACCAGGCTTACGACAAGGACCGGGGCAATTGCCAGGACCATTTAGCCACCCTCACCCTGGAGTATCTTTCCCTCCAGCTCAGCGAGTGCGCTGGAGAGCTCACCATCCTCTCGCTCAGCCGGCAAGACGTCACGTAGTGGCCGGAGTGGGAAATCCAGGATTCATACCAGGTCGAAATCCAGGCTTGAACCTCTTGCCTCAGCCAGGAATCCCGCCAACACCAGCACTGCCTGAAGCTCCACGGCTGCTTGGAGGAGTTCCTAGAGTTCCTGGAATTTCTAGAGCTCCTGTTGGGCATGGATTTCCTCAAGAGCCTAGAATCCCACTCCCCAACCAACCTCCTCCTTCGAGCCCCAACAGACCCACCGATAGAGCTCCAGCCTCAGCTCTGGTGACTCCATTACTGCCTCCGCCTCTTCCTCAAGGCCAAGTTGGTAGTGGAGAAGACAACCAGAGCTTTGGAGCGTTCAAATCCGAACGTGAAGGCAACACTCATTTCAAGGTCTCTTTTGAAGCAGGCGATGGGAACGAAATTCAAGCTGAAACGGAAGAAGAAAAGCCGCAAGATATCGCAAACGACTCGCAAGCTCAGGAATCTGTAAAATCAGGGACCACTTTTGTTATCGTGCACCCTCCGAATGCAGTTGCGGCGGAACCCAGCAAGCAAGATAACATTTTGGATCTGTCGAAAAGCCAGTGGCAAAAGGTACCTGAGCAGCAGACGCGGCATCAGCAGGTTTTAAGTCACACCAAACCACTCGTTGTTAGGATCGGAAATGAACAGCAAGTCAACGCTCAACAACAGGCCCAACAAAATGAACAACAGCAGCAGCAAGCAGCCTGGCAGAGACAACAGCAAGAAAAACAACAGCAAGCTTTACAAGAGGCAAAACAGCAGCATGAAGAACAGCAAGAGAGAGAAACATTAATCCGGCAGCAAAAGGAGAGAGAGATCAAAGAACAACACGAGAAAGAAAGACAGGAACAACAGCGGCAGTGGGAGTTAGAGCAGCAAAAACACCAACAAATGGAAAAACAAAGATGGCAGGAGCAACAAAAACGGGAGCTACAGCAGCAGCAAAAAGAGCAGGAAACTCTTTCAGCCCAGGCCCTCGTTCACGCCAGACCTCAACATTCCATCTCACAAGAACAATTCCAATCACTCCTAGTTCGTCAAGAACAACAGGAGTCACAATCCCAGTCTCAAGAAGGGCTAGCACGACAAGAAGGAGCCCAATCTTCCAACTCTGAAGATGGTTCTAGGTTTTCTTCCAGCCAAGATTCTCGAGCGAGCGGAGAAACTCCAAGACAACCTCAAAAACCTCTTCACATCCAACATTTTCTGCAGCAGCAGGAGCAGCGCCACAAGGAGTACCTGAAGCTCCAGCAACAGGAGTCTGCAAAGCGACACCTGGGCGAAGTGTCCAAAGAAAACGCATTCTCAAGCGCCGACAAGTCGAGCAGTTTCTACAAAGAAGAAAAGGGAGGATTTGTGCCCATCTACGGCCCTCCCACGCCTCCTCACGGACTCGTCATCCGGCCGACCACAGAGCGATACGAGCTCCCCAAACCTTCTGCTTTCCTGGACAAGCTCAAGGCAGAGCAGGAGAAGGGGACCAGTGACCTGCACATTGTCGAGGGCGAAAGAGTTCCAGTTTTCAGTTCCATAGAGAGCGGGGAACCAGACAAGACAAGCAACCTGGAGATAGCGCGAGCTGAGGCCATCAAGTTCTCTGCCGAGAATTTTGAGAGCGCTGCTAAAGAATTCCTGGCAGGTACGAATCAATTGATAGCGCTGGAAGTTTGGTGAAATCTTTTGGTGTGTCCTTTTATTCTTTTGTGGATCGCTTATTTTTCTCTACATATGACGATTTCCTTAGCTTATTTATGCTGTTCGGGATAATAATCGTTCGTAAATATGATCTTTTCTTGAAATTGTTACAGTCTGCTTTTTTTGCATTGTTTGGAAACGTATTCAGTTAAAACTCAGCATATTTCGTTCACTGAGAAATCCTAAAAAAATTTGGGTTTATTTTTATAACAGTGTTTTCAAACGCTCGCTTTGAGCTCAAACATGGATGAACCTCTGACCTCATATACTTTTACTAACTTGAAATGTATTTTTTGAATCAACAAGGTCTCAAGAATCCTCATTGAGGCGGAAATTTTCACATCAAAGAGCGCTCGAACACTCGTAAATTTTACGCACGATTTCTGCCCTTCAGATTCTTCGAACAAGGTGGAAGTTTCATCATCCCCTCAGGCCTCAACTCAACCTCCTCCAGCCCTCACTCAGCCCCCTCCAGCTCCCACCCAGCGCTCTCCTCCAGCCCACACCCAGCGCCCAAAATTCCCCCCCACCCAGCGCCCGAAATTCACACCCACTCAGACCCCGAAGTTCACACCCACTCAGACCCCGAAGTTCACCCCCACTGAGGTCCCCCCGGCGATCTTCGTGCAGAAGCCCACGTCGCGCACAGGCGTGCCGCTGATCGTGACGCCCGAGCGGCCCACCAAGTACCGCGTGGTCACATCCAAGTCCGTGGTCACTTCAGTGCCCGTGTCCCTCTCGCAGAAGTACCCCTCTGCCTACAACCTCTACAAGACGGACAAGGAGAGCAGCACCCCCACATCTACTCAGGAGGTAGATGAAGTCTACAACGACCTCTTCGAGCGCCGGACGGACGGCAATTCTGCTACTGTAGATCAGGTAGGTTGTTTTTAGATTTTTTAAAGAGGTGGTTTATTATGGAGTTTTTGAGATACATCATGCGTACCAGAGTCATTTCAGATTGATGAATAGGAATCTTGTGAAATTCTCCCATGGTCAACGCACGATATCAAATTATAACACAAAATATTTTTCCGGTCATTAATGATTCAAACCTAAAAAGAATTGACCATTCATTGGGCTTGGTTATGTTTTTTGCATTTTTAAATGTTTGTTCTAATATATCAAAACTCCGGACTGCATTATGCAGCTTAGTAAAACTACATGTTGCTTGAACCACAGCGTGAAGTTAACCAAACCGAACGGTATAACCAAACTCATCTCTTCTTCCTGAGCTGTATTCATATTTCTGAGCAAAAATCTCTCGTTTACTTACATTACATTCAAATAATGCTTTCCGTTCGCCTATACATGCTCAATTCAGCAGCATGTGTCTGAAGGGCACCACAGTTTGTCAGTAATGTCTCTATTACACACGAGCCATGCTACATCACTGCCGTCACGCACATTTTCGTACACCATCCATTTCCGTTTTGTGTTGAGGCTTGCATTTTCAAGTTTCTGTGACGCCGCAAGTCAGTAAGTTAAAGTTGCACTGCTCGGCAGAACGCGTTATTTTACCGTTAGTATTTTACCGAGCATATTTTAAAAGAATTCAGGGATATTTTATAACTTTATCCCTAATTGTTCCATTGGGTATTTTTGAAATTCAGATTGAATTCAATAAAGTAACTTGGAAATACTTAATGAGCGACATTTCACAAGTTTATACGGACATTTTTTAAGTTACCTGTAAATACTTCATGAAAGACTTATTGCAAGTTTATCTGGATGTTCCATAAATTGACCATAACATTTTAAGAATATATTTTACAAGTTCACGTGAATAACAAATGTAGAAATGTAGCAATAATATCACAAGATTTGCAGGACAGTCCCTCACTAGCTCTAATGTCGGAGGTGCTGGCAGAGCACGGGACGAGCTCTATGGTCATATTGTTTGTCTTGTAAAAAGAAACAGTTTATTTCCGATGAAAATGATATATAAGCCATCATTGATTTTTAAAAGACAAACCGGCAACGTTTTACCCCACAAAAATGGAGAAGTGTTAGAACAACCAAAATGCTGTTGTTTCTGTACGCTTTACTGTATTGAGCGCAATCTTATTTTACATTCATTTATTCCTTATGTATCTTTTTATTAGTTGTGTAAGCCCGAACACATACCTGCTTTCATGACTCAAAATTTTTCCAGCTTGCTCAATCTATCTCATGGTGAACTATGTATCAAATAAACGATCTAATCACCATAAACCTTATCTTGAAAGATCTTATCTTGACAAATCTATCCAATGAGCTATCTACAACAGATCTATCAATTGGTGTGAAAATAACCCAGAAGGTTCGAAAATTTGTAAGAAGCAATGAGCAACGTTCATTAACTTCCAGTTTATCACTTCCTGTTCCTCCGTCCTATAACTCACTTTTCTATCCACTGTCACCTTTCAGTAATAACCCAAATTTTTGTAATTTTCATTCATATATTTACGTGCATATTAAACAGAAGCTGTTCGTCCCTCCCAAAACATGGACTCCCTCTCATTAGTGAAACTTGAGTTTAGCGAGCATTCTTTTCAAATTTCGACTCATTTTAAAGACTATTATTAAATTTTGGAGATAACAATTTTCTTTTACTGAAGAGCATTCCCTTTAGAAGACCAGCATTTCATTTCATGGACGATTTAAATTACAATATCGCAATTTCACTCTGAAACTTCCATTTCATTTTATAGGCCGCCATTTTGTTCCGAAGATTACCATTTCATTACTAAGTGAGTGAACTGATGCAAGAGAATTGTCCTGGAAATAAATTAAAATGAAAAGCGTTAATCTCAGACAAACTGAAGGGAATGTAACCTTATTCTCACCCATCAGACATGAAACTAGATTGATTCTTTTGTGCGCAAACTAAATTTTAAACAGTAGAAAACGAGAGACTTGTAATGTGCGGAATTCATTGAGTGTTGAACATATCCCGCACTTTAGGATATCCCCCTGTAATTCTTGCCTCATATTCCACTCTCCGTCACCACAGGGCACGGACAACACTGGCGGAGTGTTCAGTTCCCTGGAGGAGCTGATGCCCAACTACGAACAGGACTACCGTCAGGTGCTCAGAGGGTACCAGAGAAAGCAGCTGGGGGCGGAAGACCAGCAGGTGGTATACGACCAGGTGGTTGAGGCGTCGGAGCAGCTGGAAGATTACGTGCCGCCCACCCAGAGCAAAGAACAGCGTCCTCCTCAGAGCAGAGAGGAAATTTCTTCCCAGAGTGGGGATGGTGTGCAGAGCATGGAGGTGCTGCGCCAAAACGCCGCTGGGTTTGTTAACAACAAAGAAGATGGAAGCGTTCACGAAGACAACGACGTCATTGATAACAATGGCAACAATTTCGACGTGAACAGAAGATTGCAGGTACGGAACCCTTAGCGTTGGATTTATAACGCTGCCATTTTTAAGCTACTCTTGAGATTTTGCTAACTTCTTACAACTCACATAGTATTGAAACCTGTTCATTGATTTGACGATAGTTAATCATTCAATCCATAGTGTATGATTTTAATCAGAAATGATAGAAAACTAGAAAAAGGAGACATCGTTTTCAGAGGAAATGATTAAACTTAAAACCTACTTTTTAACTGCCTTATCTTTTGACCATTTCTAGACAGAACCAGTGTCATCAGAGACGGTTCCTGTAGACGGTTCTCAAGAACCAGGCAAGAACCGCAACTCCAAAACAAACGAGAACATCCCTGTCTACTCCCTGGACCCGTTCTATGGGCCCAGACTTTCCAGGATCGACGCCATCTTTTTCCAGATGAAACTCGACGAAGACCAAGAGGGCTGCCGAGAACAGGTCAGCCATGTGGTGTCTACTGCAGCGCGCAGGCCGCGTGTCACTTCAACTTTACCCTAATGTCTACATACCAGTTCACAATTTCACAATTTTGTCAGTAATTAATATCTTCATGTATTTATAATGTCATATAGATATAAACGCGTCAGTGGTTTGCTTTAGTCACAATCTTAGCAGAAACTTAAAAATGAAGAAAATTCCTAGGAAATTTATCATCTTTCCATAGAAAACGTTACGGAGTCCAGCTCGATCATCATTTCAAAAAACAAATCATTATATCTGAAATGAAAGATCAAAGTACAATGAATTGTGGTATTAGAATATTTCATGAGAGTAAAGAAATAAGAAAGAACAAGTAAGTCACAGGAGAAAAACAGAAAACAAAATATGCCCAAAGGACACGCATAATATAACCGTGAAATCAATTTGAAATGGTGACGAAGAGGTTTCTATCTATTCACCATTGGCCGAGGGTATAAACTGTCCATATTGTTCAAATCAGGGTTTCGCTTAAAATTTTGCAAGAACTCTGAAATTTTGAAGTTAAAAAGGGTCAAAGCAGAGTCTAAAATTTTGCAATCGGCAGGAGATATAGGGACATTGTATTTTTCGGCATGATTTTGCACCGCAGAATGCGATAGATGTGCTAGTTGATTCCCAGTACGGAAGCTTCTACCCCCGATGCTCTTCCACTCTGATATAGAAATTCTGTGACGTCATGCCAACGTACGAAGATGTGCACTGCACACAACTAAGAGAGCAAAGCGAAGTGGCTCGCATATCGAAAGGAAGAGTATCTTTGTACCAGAAAAAAGAAGCAACCTTAAAATTATTCGCCAGAGTGACACGTTAAGTTAAAGTTTTTTTACTATCATGAAATATTTTAATACCTAAAATTCATTGTTCTTTGATTTTATATTTCAGACATAATGATTTGTTTTTGAACTGATGATGGATTGGGACTCTGAGACATTTTTTAAATAAAAATGATAATTTTCTTGGAATTTTCTTCATTTTTTAGTTTCTGATAATGTAATGCGTAGTATAATCACAATTTTATGATAACGACGATACATTACAATATTTTTTCTCCTGAAACATTGTAATAGTTGTACTGATCACGCTGTAGAAGTGCGATATGTTATTATATCGAACTATTTGCTGTGGTAGATAATCAGTCCGGACCATAATTTCAATGCAATATATTTGCCATCTCTGAATTACAACACGCGATCGAATTCAAATCACGCCTAGAATACAAACTTTTCTACGCAGATTTTGCTGAAAAATTCTTACTTGTAATTCGCAAATTATATGAAAATCATTACATTCTCTAGTATATTCTTTTAATATTTATCCTTACCAATGACGTTCAAATGCTGGTGAAAGTAATAAATGTGTAGCCACAAATAACTGATATCTTATTAAATTTGTTACAGTATATCTTAATAGCTCCATATGCTGAATAAATGGGTTATATAGTTCAAGGTATTCACTATGACATTACAGGTGGTGTGCAACATGTACAAGAACCCGGACGTGTACACGCCTCTGAGCGACTTCCTCTCCAGACAGCTGACTGTGTGAGTACATCTGCCTTCTTTTGTTCCCCTTCTGTGCCCGTGTTGCCTAGGTGTGCCCACGGTGTTCTGTTGACGTCACACTTAGTGTGCCCACGGTGTTCTGGTGACGTTCCATTCAATTAAACATTTGTGCCCGCAAGCCAAAACTCAACCAAAAACTGAAAGCTGAGATAAAATCGTCTCTTAAAACGGGATTTGTTACGTCAGTTGTTATGTCACTTGTAGAATCACTAGTAATGTCACTTGTAGCGTCACTAGTAATGTCACTTGTTGCGTCACTTGATGAAAACATCAAATTTTCAAAACATGTTCACTGTCTAATTGAACAGTACGTACATGTACTGAAAAAGTACGACTGATTTTCCTCAATACATCTCATTCCCAGATGAAAGCGTGCTCCATTTGCAGGTGTAGGCGAGCTTCTGTTTCATGATCATATCTGTCTATAAAGAACACACATTTTCTGCCTACATTTTTGAAGCGGCTGTAGAAATATTGAATGTTTTATAAATCATGCGTTAGCGTGCATGTTAATAACGCTTCGATTCAAAACACAATGCTATTATTTCACCTCAATTATTCTGCGCTCTGTGCACTTGTGTAACCAGCGATCTCCGTACTCAACATCCGTCGTGAACGTGTGTGTTGTTTGGTGATGGTATCATGTGTAATCATCAATACCGTACGAGCTCTCAATTTAAATACCTTTTTTTTCCAGTAAATTTTATTGCCAAATATGAATTCGAGTTCAGTTTTTGAATTTTCGTTCCTTTTTCGAAACTATACTTTCAGCTCAGATTCATTTCGTAGCACCTAAACTAAATCTATTTTTCTTATTCGACAGCTTCCGTAAAGCTAAAATCTCCTCCTCCTCCTTCCAGTACGCCGGACCCTGTAGGATATACAAATCAATCCTTAACACAATCCTTTCACGTAGTAATCCTTTCAGGTAATAATTCAATCGCGTAGTAAGTCTTTCATGTAGTAATCCTTTCACGCAGTAATCCACAATCCTTCCACGTAGTCTCTAAATCAAAGCTACTCATGCCCCGGGCCCGTCGTCTCAAAGCTCCACCCCCCCTCCCCCGCAGGACGCTGGAGGAGCTGCAGAAGCCGCAGGTGGCGGATGAGCGGATCCTGCGCTTCTTCAGGTACCTGCAGGCGGCGAGGACCGGCCAGGACGGGGGCGACTGCCTCGTCAAGTACGCGGGCTGCCAGCAGGACACCACCAGACTCGCGCACAAGCCCATCCTCGACGCCTTCCACAAGGTGTCCGACCTCATGAGTCATGAGAAGGTTTAGCTCTGGGGGTCTTGTTTTGTTGCAGTGCGTTAAATTATCGGGATTTGTAATGAGAAATACAGCATAAAGCTGTTAAAAAACGACAAAATCTGCCCTTGTGGTGTTTTGATACGGTTTTTATGGGGTTTTCAGACTTTTTGAGTGTTTTTAACTCTTCGAATTTCGCTCACAATGCTTGCGAATGGCAACATAAAGCCCTGGAAAACACATTAAAAAGCAACTAATCAATGGAAAGACCTACATGAGGAGTGTTTTGTAACGTTTTTAGGCGGTTGGAGGGCTTTTTTGAGTGTTTCTTCTTGTAAAACAACCAGGGATTTCAATGTTATTCTTGAAGGTGACGGTTGAACGTGATCAGGCTTCCACAATCCCGTCCTCTACGCCTTCCGTGAGCTGTTCAGATTCACCAACAACGATTCACCATTGATGGATTTTTTGTAGCGTTTTTTGCAACAGTTTTCATTGAGCCCCTTCTTATTGATGTATTTTCCATTGAAATTTTGGACTGCAAATATTTTTTTGTCATGTTGCTACCATGGGATGAGATGATTTAGTTTTTGGTGTACCATATTCAGCATTAACTCTGAGCCCTTTAGGGGGCTGGGCTAAAATTCTAAGCGTTGGAATGTAAGTGTGGCACACGATCTTTGGGTTGCACAAAAAGCCAAATCTGCGGCTCAAAATATTTGTTTGCGCTCAAATTTTAGTCTACCTTTTCCAGAAGTTGTTTTATAAAAAGTGAGACATTTTGGGTCAGAAGAGTGTGAGCTTCATTCGCCAAATCTTGCGTTCAGATGAGTCTGACAAAATTGCTAATGTAGATTTCTACATTAAGACAAGATTCAATGCATTTAATATTACTTCAAGCCCTCTTAACATGCATAATGAGGGAACGAATCATATTTTTACTCGTTTAAATGGTTTATTGACGTGCGCGGCCTTTTTTACGATTCAGCAGAAATCGGACACAACTGTAAACGATTTCACCTGTAAAATACACACTACGTAGTTCTGTGTTCTAGATGTGACACATGAAATAGTTTTTGTGTAAATTGTATTTTCATAGGATACGATTACTCAAATTTCAACTGTACACCAAAGGAATTTTCACCCGTGATAGTGAGTACGTGAATCAGTTGTGCGTAATTGTACAAATGCTGACATTTTTTACTGCACTTAATGACTTTGGAATTAATCCATCCCTGAGATTATTTATCGTTTAAACTAATATCATGATTCATTTTCTAATGATGCTGAGAAGAATTTTTAATGATTAACTCTGGATCATGATCAGCGTCCTCCAATTAGAGTGAGATAAATAGTTTATTTTGAGTGCTGGAAAACCAACTGAATGATATTAAATTACGCAAGTTCACAAAGCTCTAAAGAAGTGCCACATTTTGCATTTCAAGTGAAACCAAACTTCTCGCTCAAGTTCACATTCGGCGACTCACCTCACCTGTATAGCTGCTGCA
Organism: Platorchestia sp. MABIK; assembly: GCA_014220935.1. Taxonomy (NCBI): domain Eukaryota; kingdom Metazoa; phylum Arthropoda; class Malacostraca; order Amphipoda; family Talitridae; genus Platorchestia; species Platorchestia sp. MABIK. The sequence continues at coordinate 5,690 of JACJUY010009344.1, read as the reverse complement.
TCCGTGCTTTATGAGCACACTTATTCGTGTACCTCTTAAACACGCATCGAACTTTTAAATACTTGTTTTATGCATTTTAAAGAACATTTGAATTGATTTGTGTGTATTGTATGATACATTTTCATGCATTCATCTAAATGGAAATAAAATACATAGTGGCGTATTTTTATTTTCATTTTGCGCATGTTTATACTTCTAAATATATTTCTTATGCATACTAGTGCACGTTGTCACGCATTTGAAATTCATTTTAATTCATTTTAGACAATGAGCTTTTCATGTACTGCTCAATATATTTCCTCGCGTACGTGAGCATGTGAATGTACTCTCGTATGGTAAAAGCAACTCCTCCTCGAGTTAGGTGGCGTCATCTCGTGTGAACCTCAACTATATTTGAATACTACAAATTACTTAAAGTTACCCATCACTTGAGTCAAGGACTGTTATAAAGTATAATAGGATACAATGAAATGGAATAGAACATGGCAAACAGAAACAATACAAGTGAGCCATCCTTGTACAAGTCTCGTGCCATCAGACGCTACTCACGCACAGGCATCACAGCACCGCATGTTCGGTGATCCATTTTCCCGCACAAGTCTCGGTACATCCATTTTAATCAACGCAGCATTTTAGAGACACCGATACACTTGGATTCTCCAATTATTTCACGTGTATAGTTGAATAACTAGCATAAATTCCGAAAGTTGAACTCTCACGAGTAGATTTTGTACAGCTTCATGATCGACTGTAGACTTTCCAGTATTTTGAGGGACGCATTTAATTATTTTAGGAATGTATTCAATCTTAAATCGCTGAGAGGAACAACAAAGTACGTCTGCTACTGGGGCGAGTCGAAAGTTCAGTTTCTCCTGAGCGTAACTTTCTTCTCACACCGGTGGGAGCCGTTGATCAAAAATAATTATAGTCTTTTTTTTATTGCTCTTCTGAAGCCAGTTTAGTGCGCGCTTGATCTTAATGCCTAAAATAACTTGTAGAGCATCGGCCTGAAGGCGATGTAAAAGCTAGCTGCCGTCACTCAGCTGGTGTGTGGAGCGGATTTCATATGCGAGAATTATTCCGATACTCAATGAATCCTTTTGTAAATAAATGATGTTTATGGCGTAACTAATTTTGATGCTGAAGTGGATAATCTTGTGACTAAAATAATGAGGTTTATAACGTAATTCTCCCGCTGGAAAGAATAGTTGTCTCTATGTTATCGTGCCGGTAAAATCAATTATTCTGCCCTTGAGATGAATAATTCTACCACTAATATTAACGAATCCACCCCTAAGATGATTTCACCGTTAGAGAAAACAATTCTGTCTCTAAAATAAGTAATTCTCCACAAGAAATTATTCATTCTGCTTCTAAGAAAATAACTTCTGCACTAAAAACAAGTACTGGACAACTTGTGGGAAGGTAATGAATTTTGCAGTCTGCCTCACCCACTCGGAACATTTCTTACTTACTACAGACCTGGTCGATCTAATGCAATTTATGCTCTCCCTTTGATAAACTTTAAAAAACTTAAAATTTGCTAAGTTATTTAGAAATCTTACCAATTTTGCGATTCGTCTGAGAAATTTCCCGTTGTGATAGGTCATTTGTGGTTTTAAATGGCCTTTCACTTCAGGTTCACAGTCTTCGAATAACTTAGTAGGTGCTTAATTGTGTCGACGGATGTTAAATTTTGTGGAATAAAATCCAAGCATTTCAAAAGACCAGAAGTTGCTTGCAACGCTCACCAAGCGGAGACACTACTGGACATCTCAGGCAACACTACAGCTCGAGACGCTGGGTAGCGCAGCTAACCTTCGTGTCACTTTAAAAAATTCATTTTGTCTCGTTTAAATAACATTTGTGGCATTCAGTTTGATTTTCGATCGTTTATTTAATTTGTCTTCTTACCAGTAAATAGAACGGGTCTTTATGACGAGTTGTACATGAGTTTAAATATAAGTAAATTGTTCAAACTTGCAGTAAACTGGTCATCCAGTGAGGCATGCCTGTGTAACTGCCCGGGTTGCGCAAACTGTACATTTTGCTCAGTTTGTGCGAACTGTGCACACCATTCAGTTAGCATGTCCATCTACCCACTCAGTGCTCAGTTGGAGCACAGTTGACCATTGAGTGCCCAGTTGACCGAACCCAATTAGAGCCCGGTAATCCAGTTAGAGCCCAGTTATCCAGTTAGAGCCCAGTTACCCAGTTAGAGCCCATGCAGTTACCCAGTTAGAGCCCAGTTATCCAGTTAGAGCCCAGTTATCCAGTTAGAGCCCAGTTACCTAGTTAGAACCCAGTTAGAGTGCCCAGTTACCCAG
>JACJUY010009343.1:15443-28417 GCA_014220935.1 Platorchestia sp. MABIK | reverse complement strand
GTTAAAGTTTCAGTCTCAGTTTCATTTTCAGTTGCAGTTCGAATTTGAATTCGAGTTCGAGTTCGAGTTCGAGTTTCAGTCTCAGATCCAGTTTCAGTTTTGTTTCAGTTTCAGTTACAATTACAGTTTCAGTTTCAGTTTCAGATTCACTTTCAGTTTCAGTTTCACTTTCAGTCTCAGTTTCAGTTTCAGTTTTAGTTTCAGTTTCAGTTTCAGTTTCAGTTACAGTTTCAGTGTCGGTCACAGTTTCAGTTTCAGTTTCAATTTCAGTTTCAGTGTCAGTTTCAGTTTCAGTTTCAGTTAAAGTTTCAGTCTCAGTTTCATTTTCAGTTGCAGTTCGAATTTGAATTCGAGTTCGAGTTCGAGTTCGAGTTTCAGTCTCAGTTCCAGTTTCAGTTTTGTTTCAGTTTCAGTTACAATTACAGTTTCAGTTTCAGATTCACTTTCAGTTTCAGTTTCACTTTCAGTCTCAGTTTCAGTTTCAGTTTTAGTTTCAGTTTCAGTTTCAGTTTCAGTTACAGTTTCAGTGTCGGTCACAGTTTCAGTTTCAGTTTTAGTTTCAATTTCAGTTTCAGTGTCAGTTTCAGTTTCAGTTTCAGTTTCAGTGTCGGCATCGGTTTCAGTTTCAGTTTCGTTTCCATTTTCATTTTCAGTTTCGGTTTCACTTTCAGTTTTAGTTTCAGTTCCAATTTTAGTTTCAGTTTCAGTCGGTTTCAGTTTCAGGTTCAGTTTCAGTTTCAGTTTTAGTCTCAGTTTCAGTTTCAGATTTAGTTTCAGTTTCAGTTTCAGTTTCAGTTTTTGTTTCTGTTTCAGCTTCAGTTTCAGTTTCAGCCTCAGTTTCAGTTTCAGTTTCAGTTTCGGTTTCACTTTCAGTTTCTGTTTCAGTTTCAGATTCAGTTTCAGTTTCAGTTTCAGTTTTAGTTTCAGTTTCAGTTTCAGTCTCAATTTCAGTTTCAGTTGCAGTTTTAGTTTCAGTTTCAGTTTCAGTTTCAATTTCAGTTTCAAGGTCAGTTTCAGTTTCAGTTTTATTTTCAGTTTNGTGCAATCCGAAAAGCACCATCCTCATTAACGAGCCAACTATGTGCCCTCAGCCAATTGAAAGTAGTTTATAAAATGGCGCTTCCCCGCGCCTGGTGACCCTGCAGCTATTTCGAATACCTCAGATAAAACTAGAGCCTGTAAGGCCGACAACCCCAAACTTCACAATCTTGTCTACTGACGCATTTAAACGCGATCGACATCTGCGATCGAGTAGTAATTTGACAATAATGTAATTGACTATAATTGATGCTGAGAAAACTTTTATTGTACGTGCTTGGAGTAAGAGACAGTGACTGAAATGAGCGAGTCATATAGAGTGTGTTGTAGTGACCCACCGTGCCTGAGGGTGGTTTTTGACGTACTGGTTATCCCAGTGATGCCGTCCAATGGTAGCTTGTGACAAGGATTGGTGAATCCTGAGTAACCTATCGTTCAAGTGTGGCACACAGGCACTGAATTCTTTGGGTGAATATTGGGAGTATTGCGGAGAGAATTGTAGGCCATTATACAGAGGCCCCGACACTATCGGCCCCACTTACAAGTTCAAGTTCAAGGTTCTAATCATCGATAGAATTTTTCCCAGTCGATATCGACTAGGTAGAAAGAGCGCATGTTAGTAAAAATTTAAACTTGAATGGTGTGTCAGTTACTCTGTGCGTTGCTATTGGGATTATTGTTTTGAATTGGATAACCGTACAACTTGATGCAACTAGGCACGGAGAAGGCCAAATTTGGTCTAGTATTTATGTGGTTACCGTAGACGAGTGGTTAAAAGCGCGCCCTTCACGGGAAGGTGTCTGCAGTTCAAATCCCGATTCTTCCCGTTGGGAAAAGGGAGAACTCAGTCACAATTCCCCACTCTACCCAGGTGTCGGAAATGGGTACCGGCTTGACCGGGGGTAACCGTCATTGCGTCCTGATGTTAGTTATGAGCCATTTGAAAAAAAGTAAGAGATGATATGTATCAAGCTTGATTGAAATAAAACATCCTTTCCCTTTAAAAATAATTGTTTTCGCTCGTTGAACTTTTTCAGTTATAAAACAGTTCTCGCGTAATCCAGTTATTTCAGGGACTTTACAGCCATCTCGCCTCCGGCCCCACGTGACCCTGACCTTGAAGTGCAGACGGATAAGCTGATAAAGAAAAAGAAATAAAAGAAAAACAGTTTATTTCTAATAGAGCACGTGGTCATTATCAGACACGAGCGCAATATCACATTTGTAATACTCTTGGGTTAATTCCGTACTTGTGAGTTATCTGTCACCACTTGTTTAGGGAAAAACGCGTTTTCAGGGGAAAACTAAAAAATGTAATTGTTTTACGAATATTGAATTGATGTTCTGGACAGTATGAATGGATTTTTCTTGTTAGAAAGTATCCTTATTGATTTTTATTTATTGCTAATGCAATTTATCTGCTTTCCATATATAAATATACATATACAGGGGCGCCAGAAGGTAACTCCGCACTGCCTTATTTTTTATTATATTTTAAATTATAGCAAATATAACTAATCATTTGAAGCAAACTTTACACCATAAAATTCTACGCCTTTTAATCTATAGATATGCATTCTCAAATTTATTTTTCTGTCACCCAATGACTGTGTAGGCGTCATTTTATTTGAAATGGACAAAGTCCGCAGGACAAAAAGAAACTCCGCACAACAAAAAAATTTAATTCAAGAACAATATTGAACAATTCTGGTTTTATCAAATTCATTAGGTTAATATTTAGTGGCATAACCTTTCTGTACCTTAACAGCCCTCAATCTAATCGGCATGCCCTCGATCAACCTACGGCAATACTCTTGATCCAGACAGTCCCACTCCTCTTTTATTTTACCCCAAAGTTCTTCCAAATTTCTAATGTTTTCGTGCCGTAGTTTGTGCTTGATGTAATGCCAAACATTTTCAATAGGATTAAGGTCTGGAGATTGAGCAGGCCAATTCAAACAGGGGATATTGCGCTCCCGAAGAAAGTTCTTCACATTGCGAGCCGTGTGGATAGGCGCATTATCATGCATAAAAATGCATTCCTCATTTGAAAGACTTTCAAAATAATCAATAAAGTGTTGTCCCAGCATTTGGAGGTATTTCCCTGAATTTACCCTGCCTTCCAGCCTAACTGGAGGCCCGGGACCATAAACACTGATGACACCCCAGACCATCACAGATCCACCAACACCTTGCAACGTCNATCTGTTGCGAAGACTCCGGATCTTTATGGCATGATCTTCTCTGGCCGATGTCACCCTTGGACGTCCATATTTTGGGATGTCATGAACGCTGCCAGTCTTTTGATGCTTTTGCAATGTTAGCCGGACGGTTTTTTCGTCACAATTCAATCGACGACCAATTTCACGGTTGAATATTCCATCGTTGTGTAGTTTAATTATCTCCTCGCGGTTATCAACGGAAGGACGAGGCATGACTAAAATTTATTAAAGATTTTAGCACTTTATCTTCACTAGCACTGATAGCAATTGCAAACGCCCGATCGCAGCTTAAAAGCGGACATCGTAGCATATTTACATCGAAATCCAAACATGCGGAGTTTCTTTTTGTCCTGCAGACTTTGTCCATTTCATTTAAAATGACGCCTACACAGTTACTGGGTGGCAGAAAAATAAATTTGAGAATGCATATCTATAGATTAAAAGGCGTAGAATTTCATGATGTAAAGTTTGCTTCAAATGATTAGTTATATTTGCTATAATTTAAAATATAAAAAATAAGGCAGTGCGGAGTTACTTCCTGGCTCCACTGTATATAATGAATCTCTAGGACCTTCCTCTTTAGTTCTTGGAAGGTCCCAGAGATTCATTGTGGCCTGAAACAAAACAAGAATTAAAATTAATAAAAATTATTAAAAATTTGATTAAGCTAACCTAACTTAACTTACGTTTAACGTGAAAAACATATATTAAAAGTAGTGACAGATACCCCCACAAGTACCGTTAATTGTTTCAATCATTTGTTTCGACAATTGACATGGGTATTACGTCACTCATGTGTGAATTTCAACTATAGATCTTAATGTTAAGATATTTAAAATCTGCTGTTATATATGCCATGGATCAACATTATTGGAAATAAACTGTTTTTCTTTCTTTAATTTTTCTTATCTGCAACTGTATGAGCTCTTATTTTTCTCAAGCCTTGTGTCGCTGATAAGGAGGCAGAAAGAAATAAATTAAAACGAAAACCGATTATTTCCAAGACAGTTAACAAAGGAAATGTTTTACAACACTTTGATTTTTAATAATTTCTCAAAGCAATGGTCCTTAATTGATTGACAAGCCGTTCAAGTTGTACAATAGCCGCATCAGGAGTCAATTGTGTTGTTGAGAAAAACAGTCAAACTATTTTTCTTGAAAATTTTATCCAAGGGAAGATGACTGAATCTATACTATAATAAGAGCCGCATCCGTCTGTCTTGAGCCAGCCTGCAGTGTGTGATGAGCGTATCTGTGATGCAAGCCTCATCAACTCCACAATTTCTGTATCTGTGATTCAAGCTCCATCAACTCCACAATTTCGTATCTGTGATACAATAAAATGTGATGCTTCATCAACTCCACAATTTCCGTATCTGTGATACAAGCTTCACCAACTCCACAATTTCCAGTGTATTAATCCATCAGATTCGAGTAGGAATGAATTTCACGTGAATTCTTAGGAAATAGGAACGTGTGTCATGTGATTTGTCGAACATTATTATACATTTTTGACGGGCCGTGTGCACTCGGCCTCATCAACTCTCGGGAGATTGAATTTTTTTTATTTATTACGGCCTTTCTTTTATTCCACCTTTCTTAGGGGGGTGGACTATGTAGTGGTTATAAACATTTTAAAAACTACTGGAGGGTGCTGTTCTTCGCTATAATTTAAAATGAAAGAAAGAAAGGTATCATGATACCCACTTTATAACAGGCTAAAATTTTGTTCTAAATAATTTCAAGTGGTGAGAAAAGATCAGCCAAGCCAGGGTGATACAAAACCCCAACTTTTTTGTTCCAATTAATAAAGTTATTACTTCATTTTGAGTTGAAAAATATACGCAATTTTTATTACCTAAAACTTTTTTTTGAAGATTGAGAAAGTTTCTTGAATAATCAGTGTCGGGTGACTGAGCAAAAACCGCCATTTTCTCCCCTCAGGGGGATACAACTATTGTTCCTGTGGGAATTAGCGCTCCCAAGGGGATTATGTGAGGACCCGAGATAAAGGTTAGGTAGGCCTTCCTTTTGTTAAAATAGAATAGATATTTTTTCTGAGCTATCTTTTTTCGGTTGACTGCTGTCCTGCTTCTTAGCTCCTACTATACTTTCTTCTTCAACTTTTTTCTTGTTTCGTGAACTTCTTTCTTAGCTTACTGTTTCTATGCCCCTTCTGCATAGATTCCCCATTCTCTCATCTCCATACTGAATGGCACCTTCCTCCTTCCTCTCTTCGATACGCTCTTTTTTGTAGCGATTAGGTAGGCTTAAACTAACATTTAACCTAATCTAATTTCTTCCCCGCGTATTAGGCCATGTATGTATTTACCAATAGGTAAATTGCTCAATCACGCGCAGGAGTAAATGAACGATGCTGTGAACTATTTCGCGATATTTTACAAAATAACTGTTATCATACAAGGTGAAATGTCATCGTGATTTGTATTTTTCATACCATTTAGAAAGCATAAAAATAACCAAACCAAAACAAACAAACATCGGCATCTTAGGATGCTTTATTTCCAATCAAGTCTGATACATATGATCTTAAGCATTGGTTTTTCAAATGTCTCAAAACTAACACTATATATAGGACACCATGACGGTTCCCCCGTGAAGCCGGTACCCATTTCCGACACCTGGATTGAGTGAGTTATTGTGCTTGAGCTCTCCCTTATACCCAACGGGGAAAATCGCCGCGCCAGTGCCGGGATACGAACCCGGGCCTCCAACATGCAAGGCCGATCCCTTAACCACTGTACCACTGCGAGCATACTGTTACCCAACTGTTAACAACCGCGGAAACGAAGTAAGCGTGTTAAGCATAATTTCAATGAAATCTAATTTCAATGGCAGAGTTGCCAGGTGGGTAATTTCGTGCATTTGTTTCTACCCACTAAAAATCGTTAGTTTTTCAAAATCTAGAACATTGCATCCAAATGCTGACTTGCTTTACATGTCCCAGCCATTTGCAGTTTGTTTTAATGGCCAAAACAACCATAATGAGGTTTTGTATGTCATGTTTGGGTAAAAGTGACAACACTGCTGGGTTAGGAATGTCACAGATAAGTAAAAGGAAGATGCTGTGGTGGGGAAAGGAGAGTTAGCTCACTAAAAAGTGGGGAATTGGAGAAAAAAGGTTATGAACCACTGGTATTCAACCGTCGATTATTAAAAACTTGTGTTTGTTTACTGAAACATTGAGCCAAACTAACTTATCCTGAGAAATTCCGCGCAGAAATCACCGACAAAAAATGCAGGTCCTAAAACTAGGGAATAAATTCTTCTTTTATTGGTGCTTATCGGAGCTTCGAAGAGGTCTCCATGTGGCTCCACGACTGAGTGTATGTTTCTCTCGTCAGAGCTGGGCCTGCCTGGATTTAACAGAAAGTAAAAGAGATTCAGCAGAATGCACTTGGTGATCATCCTTATTTAAGAATTGCATATATTCATTTGTTTCCAACTTATTTGATTTTTATCTCATCACTTCGATTTATTTGTACTTTCATCAAAGCATGCAGCACAGTACTTGAAATGTATGTTAGTAATTATGCCATGCCCTAACTTGTGGGAATAAGTTCAACTACAAACTTGACACTTTGACTGCGGCAGGTAAAACTGAGGTTCAATATCTTACTCAAATTTGAAGTCAATTGAAGTGAGCCGTTTTGAAAATAGCTAATATTTTCTGGATTGTGCCTTCATTTCGTTTTGACTAAGTATTTACGAAAATTAAGTTTGTAACTACTGGGCGGCAAACGGCATTATGAAACCCCTTTCGGGGACCACCGGTGGCTCACGTCGCAGTCAAAGAGTTACAAAAGACATAGAGTTGGGAATTTTAACAGATAGAATTTCACAAAAAATCAACAATTCAGAGGGGTTTCAATTATGAGTTTTATACAAATTACCTAAAATTCATAAACCAGCTGTACCGATGAGGCTCATTTTATCTGCCTACAAAACCCATAACTTCACACTTCGCGCTAATTTAGTGCCTTAACTAAAACCTTCTCTATTAGCGATTTATCCGTGGAATTCCATGAAAAAAAAGTTTATTTTCAGTTTAGATCATGAATGTTTTGCTGGAACGCATTTTGCAAGATAACCTCACCATTTTTTTTTTTTTTTAATGAGTTAGGACAAGGTTCAATTCAAACGCTTGAAGGACATCGCACTAAAAGATTTATTTCATGGATTCAGTTTGTATTTTAAAATCTGTGCATCTCATCCTGATAATAAATTTAATATGGAAATAGAACAAAATGGCCAAATTCCGTTCTAAGATGTTCTCGTAAAGAGTCTAACTCAAGGTTCATTATCCCTGAAGCTGACATTTACTGGTCTTGGAATCAACTGTTGCAGCTGTGTTTACAAGGGATTTATTGCAGCTGTGTTTACAAGGGATTTATTGCAGCTGTGTTTACAAGGGATTTATTAAATCTCGGACATATAGTTCACTTCGTTTTGCATATCATTTACTTAGTACTTTAAAAATATGCCACCGTGAAATTAAATTTATAAAAAAATAATCGGTTAACGATAAGTACCGTCAATTTCTCAACATTAATTATCTCGATATTTTTGAGAAGAAACGTATTTTCTTTGTCTCCTTTTTATAATATTGATGGCATTTTGGATTAGATATAATTGTGTTCATTTTCAATATCTTAGCTGGGAGTGCATTTTACGTAGAATTTTTCGTGTGAAACACAAACCCAAATGACTTTAAAGTAATATTTGCAATGTTTATTAATTAGCGATAAGTTGCTTCTTTCAAGATTCTTCCATTTCAAAAAATTCAAACCTAACATGTCAAAGTACGTGGAAACTGTCATAAGTATATTCACACCACAAATTTCATTATCTATATTGCTTCCGTAAAATTACAAACACTATTAAACTTCAATTAACCAGCTCTAGGATATATTTTTATGTTTTTTTCTCCGTCTTTGTACAAGTATTGAATTGGACTGTCGTGGTATCTATGTATGTTTATCAATCAAAGACATTTGCATCATGATATTTTAATAAATGATGTAACTTTTTCAATGTGTTAACCTTATATGACATTTTCTTCTCTTATTCATGTCCTAGAATGTTCTTGCTAGCCTTGTGTGGTGCAATTGATCAAATAATTTCTTACGCTCTTGTTTATACAGGGTGGCGCATAAGTAACGCACCCTTATTTATTACCGCAATATACACTGGGTATCTGTAGACAGGGGACGACGTGTAAATAAACTTTAAGAGTTCCTCTATCGCTTGCAATTAACCCTCGTTATACTTTTCATTGTTTATTTATTATTGATTTTTTTAAAAGGGTGCGTTACTTATTCGCCACCCTGTTCTAAGACAGCTCTACCTACATGGTCAATTTTATATATTACATCAGTTATGTTGCACATATCTTGATTGCCATTATAAAACATTAATCGTTTTCATGTTTCTGACTCAGGTAGACTCTTTTGTGCCACTATCATTACCATAAAAATATCATAAATTATTGGCGTGATAAACAAAACATTTTCTCATAGCCCCTTGATTGACATTATAGCTGATCTGTAGGAGTGGAAATATTGTTCTCAATGTCAACCTCGTTGCCTTAGGCGCAGAAGTATTTTAGTTCACCCGTTTTACTAAAAAAAATCCTCGTGCCACAAGTTCATGAACTTGTACTTCAATGGAGGCGTACGCTAAAAAGAGCTTTCTCAACAATGCACTGTCACCAAAATTATGCCTTCTTTTCTGATTGTAGTTCCATATATTATCAAATCTATATTAAGCAACAATACAAAAACATTGTCCCTAATCATTTGTTTCGATTAGTGAAAGGTGTATTATGATACTTATGTGTGTGTATCAACTAAGAATCCTTCCTTCAAGACCCTTTAAAAACCAAGGACGAGCTCTCTGTATAATATTTATTGAAAATAAACAGTCTTTCTTTCTTTTTTTGTCCCACAAATTATCTTCATTTTGTTTGCTAATGGCTTGCCTGCGTAATAATTATTTTTTAAAAATAATTCACATACATAAAATAAATTATAAACATAAATGATTTAAATTGGTCGCCTTAAAAATGAAAGAAAATGCGAGATGAGCTTTGGGTTTTATTTGGTTGACTGTGTTTGTACATGATTTATACATTTAAATGAAATGAAAATTAAACCAGTCCAATTTCCGTAAAATCTATGCAAACAACTTGAAAGAAATTAAATTATCACTAATCACGAAAGAAGCCTATAAATATTCATAATTTGTGCAATATTTTTCATACGTAACCTACTCATAATATGCAAAATATTTAAACGGAAAAACTTCAAAACATAAAATTGGATAACTTAGAATTTGAATAAAGTATATTCATATTTTCTTATTAATAGGTGTTACTTACATTTATTAAAATTATCTATTGAATGTTTGCAAGAAAAAGTCTTATCAATGTCATCATTTGTGAACTTGTTTTCCAGCATTACTTTCAAACGCATGTGAGAGACTAAAACCACGTTCTGCTTCTTCTATTCTACAATTACTGTGCAGAATATCATGTCCGATTCCTACGAGCAAAACAAGTAAGAATGTTATAGTTTTTTAAGTAAAGCGTTGTTATTAATGTGTACAAATGCACTACGGTAGCTTTTTTCTATCATATTTGAACAATAATTTGATATACTTATGTATAATTTTCCGAAATTTGTCATCTCGAAAGCAGCATGGCTCGGAACACGGGGTTAATGGCGGCCGGGATGAGTCTTCACCCATGCCTTTGAACTCTGGGCTTTCTTTCCATGCCTTTTTGTTGATTTTTCGATTTTGCGTTCGTTTTACAGCTCTAGTAGTAGCTTCTATTCTATTTGCGTGCTATTTAATTTATTTTTAATGCAGGTTATGATTTTCAAGGACATAGGCATCGTGATTCATTTTCAAACGGGACGAAAACCATGTTGGGTACGTGACCTCTGGAGATATATCCCACCTGTTCCCAGTTATTTCGTAGACGAACATTTATGTTAGAATAAATACGGGTTTATTTGATGGGTTTTACGTTGAGCTCAGTTATGTATATTGGACAACTTTGTTGGATATTTTCGTTGAGTAATGAAAGGTCCGACTTTCTAATGATAAGGAACGATGCCTATAAGAAATAACAGGAATAGGTATTTTAGTTTCATTGAATTTTAGATATGTGTTAGAAATGTAATTTAAGTTCAGTAAAATTTAGCATGTTAATTATACAAACTTTTGTTCCTAGTGTTACTAAAGTGAGATGACATTTTCATGCTTGCTTTAATTTCATTTTATTGTATATTTTGTAGCATGGATACACTGCTGTGTTGATTATAAGTAACTTTGTTTTACCCTAGGACAATTTTTGAGGACTGCTGGAGTTGATAATGTAGAACTTTCTAGGCAGATTCTTTGCTGGTATTTTCTAATGACTTTATTTATTTCATGCCGAGTCACCAGTTAAGTACCTGTGTACTGGAGAAATGCATTATCTATTTAAATTTTATTCAATGCATTGGCCTTTGTTTTGAGTTTTCCGTCAAATGTCAGCTTGCAGATATGTTTTGGTGATTGTTACCAATTTTGTTTGTAGAAAAATTACAGCTCTTTGCCTTTGATCATATGTATGTGTAATATAATATTAATGCAAGTGTTGGTAGTAGGATTTAAATTTTTGTGATTCACATGTCAGTTATTCTTGAAAAAACTACTGAAAGAAAACATTTATGTCCAATAAAATACAAACATGAAATGTCGATACATTGGTTTTAAGAGTGAGAGTGAGCCAAATCAATGACTGGCTATGTACAAATATTTCATACAATAAATAAAGAATTAAGAAGAATATTTAAGTGGATTCTAATTATGTGATGGTCTCAAATAATATTGTTGATGCTTAAAATTATTCAGCCTTGATAAACCTTGTATCCTTCATATAAGGCACAACTCTTAACGTATTAATCAACCACCTTGGATTAAACTAAATTTAAATATTCAACTCATTTATAGTCAATTGTAGTGAGCACGGGTCGGTCGACAGCATTATAAAATTTTTCTCCGTGTACCACCGGTGGTACACATGGCTGTTGACGTGTTAGGATTATGACATTAACTCCATTCTTTCAGTCCAGGCATAGGTAGTTACATGATTTTATCAACAATCATTTGCATTACTGTCAGGAAACGTTTCAAGAAGATGAAACTATTGAATATATGGGAATTAGCAGTCCCAGGGGAAATATGTGAGGTCCCAAGCTAAAGGTTAGGTAGGTCTTCCTTTGTTGATCTAGATGAGTTTTTTTTGTTTTGTTAATCATCTTTTTTCTGTTCATTGCTGACCTGTTTTTCAATATCTATAACTATTCTCTTCAAATTTTATCTTATTTTATAAACTTCTTCCACAACTTAACTGCTTCTGTGCACCTTATGCATAGATTCCTGATTCCCTTATCTTCATACAAAATGGTGGCTTCCTCTCTTTGGAACACCTTTGTTGGAGTTACAAAGGCTTAAACTAACATCCAATCTTGATCTGCTTAGTATGTTTCCAATAATATTTGTGTCATGAAATGAGCTTTCTATGCTCTAATAATTCTACAAAGCTCACTGAAGTTCTTAATAGACGAAAACTTGCCAAACATTAACACATGAACTGCTATGGGTTAAACTAAAGTTCAATATTCAACTAAAATTTACAGCCAATCCTAGTAAGCAGTTTTGAAAAGAGTAAACATCATGTGGATTGTGCGTTCATTTAGCTTTGATTAAGGATTTATTAACATCTAGTGTGAGACTACAGGTCGGTCTGCGGCATTATGAAAATTCCCTCCGTGTTTCCCGGTGGTACACAGCGGTTAACTTGTTAATGGAATTTCTATGTTAATTGCATGCTCATTTATCTTTCCAAGTATTTCATTAATTTTTGTTGTTGAACATCTTTCTATTGGTCTTTGAAAGTTTTCTGATTTTGTTCAATGCTACGGGTAGCAAATAGTGAACCCAGTTGCAGACAGTGAGAAAATATTCAAGGCTGCTTTGTCATGCCAGCACATAGTCAGATTAACAGAATTCAGAAACTATGTGTTGGATTTTTGGTAATTAAATGTATTTATCTCACACTAAGCATCAATAATCAATTTTTCTCAAACTATATAACTATAAATGTATTTTTGCTCGTACTACATATTGGGATTAATTCAAGTCTGAACTAGCATGTCGATTACTTGTCTGATTTGATGAACTGTTTCATTAATTTAACTTCACCTACCCTTAGTTGTCTACCTTGTTGGACTAAATGATGCTCTGCAATGTTAAAAAATGATGTTAATGGGGAATTTAAAGTTAATGTGCATTTAAGAACTTGTAAATATTAACTAACTTAAAAGTGATGAGTTGTAATGAGCATTTTAGATTTCATGAACATTATAACATTTTTTATAAGCGTTTTAAATCATTTTGACAAGCATCATTTTGAAGAATTTCAACCTCACTTGCTTTTTTGTGAATAATTTCATCAACTCACGTTTTTTGTAAATCTATTTAACTTGCCTTTTGTAAATCATTTTAACCTGCATTTTTGTAAACCATTTTAACTTGCATTTTTGTAAACCATTTTAACTTGCATTTTTGTAAACCATTTTAACTTGCATTTTTGTAAACCATTTTAACTTGCATTTTTGTAAACCATTTTAACTTGCATTT
>JACJUY010009342.1:14125-33608 GCA_014220935.1 Platorchestia sp. MABIK | reverse complement strand
TGGCATGCTTCACAGCTTTCACACTAAATGGTGATAAATCAAAATGGATACTAATTAGACATATATAAGTCAATATTGTTTGTCCGGTCTACAATTATAACCAATAATTTAAAAATTCCTTGTTAACAACTGAATGCTCACCCAGTCTTATGGTGAGCCACATTCAAGAAAGGGGGAAACTTTTCTCCAGATTTCTGGAAAGTCTTGCAGATTTCTCCTCAGATTTCTAAACTTGTATAATGATTTCCTTACGGCTTGTTAAAGAATGAAGATAGCTAAGAGTTCTAGCAGATTTAATATTGTAGAGTATTTTGCACCTAATTTTCCCTCCAAATGTCTGGGGAGATCTGCCACATTTTTGAATGTGGATTGCGGGCCCTATATTAGAGAAAATAATGGTATGCAAATAATGCAAGCTCATTTCCAATTTCCATCAATAATGAAATTTAAATGAAAGCAAATTAATTACACACACAACATAATCTTTTACACAAGTACAGTTCTGTTCAATAAAATGAAAGACAGTATGTTAAGTCACTAATAATCAAGTGGTTCAAGTTATCATTACATTAAAACCAGGATTTCGCATGCCAAGCAATTTTAACTACACTGCTAGTTAGCATCTCTGCCTCTACGGCCCTACCTAAGCCAATACATAGTTAGCAGGCCAATACTCGTACAGTTCTGACAAGTCATAACTACAAAGTAGTGCAGGGTCTAATAAGTGCTTTTAAACGTAAAATTATAATCATTAAACCGTTTCAATTCCTTCCCTCATCGAATTTGGATGAACAATTTCACAAGCTGTCAGTTTTACTGTCACTCAAAGATGATGGTAATCACTGGAGACACGGAGCGAAAACTGCGGGGTGTTTAGAAAATAACTGCAGGGGCGCAGAGAAAAGATTTTAAAAAATGACTGCCGCCACACTGCAAACAAGCTAAATAGGTACTCTTAACGTCACAGAATTGATTAAAATGATGCATATAGAGGTGAAAGCAGTACTCACAACTGCAGATGAAATAATTCTATCAACTGTATTTCAACGCACTACGTAAATTCTTCATATTATATTCAGAAAAGTGGAATTGGTATCACAATGAGGTCATCACGTAAACCAAATAAAAGTAGCACTGAAGATTGACTGAGGTAACTAGCTACCGTGCAACGGTACGACCGGCTCGCATGAACAGCACCTCGTTTGAAGCTACTTTGATCGAGGTTTAAACCTGTATGAAACGGACCAACGGACCGAATTGTTTTATTTTTTGTTGAGTTGCGGTAAATTTTGACAAAGATCTTTTATGTGATGACAAAAACACACCTATGTTGCTTTTTTCATACATAGATCATATCAAAGCCACATATATTTGTTTTGATTAGAATACTGCTTCCTGTGACATCTGGCAACATTAGAGTGCAGTTACCAATTTCCTTACCAGATTAAAAATTTAGAAATCATGCTTCGAAGAAACTAAAATGAGTTAATTTTTTTTTATAGTGAATAATTCACATATTCAAGTAATAAAGAAAGAAACAGTTGAACTTTTAACGAAATGAACAATACGCTGATGCTGAAGAAAATGTTAGGTAGCTACTAGCAACGTTCATGTTACTACCTACGGATCGTTAAATTACTATACTTATTTCAAAAATTATGATGACAGAAGTTGCATTAAAATTACCCACCATCTAAAAATCGACTAGATTTTCAAAAATGTGTGTTTAGTATTATTGTAAACTTTGGTGTTTTGGGAGTTGACAGGCGATGCTGCACTGCTGTGGCCGGCCGGCAAACCCCTCCCCCAACCCCCTGAAGTTGAATGACTCAAGCAGCTAGCCGCTCCACAGCTCAATGACTATTAACTGAGTTGCTGACTGACGTGCAACTATTTACAGATGACCATAGTCTTGGTGGCTGTTGCATTTCAACTAATCACAGATGCCGTTTTATATGTTTAGAGGCCGGATTGGGTAGCATTGAAGTCCTAAGAGTCTGATCTGATTATTCAACTATACATACATCATTAGTATCTTTAACTATGCTAGGACTTAAAGCATATTATTATCAGAAGAAGGCAAGTTGGCTTGTGAGAAAATAAATACCGGAATCTGAATGGAGGAAAAAATACCACAAATAAACCTTGGCCACCCTATCTTAAATGCCATACAGGTATTTATGGACTTTTTAAGAGCGACTAATGAGTCACTTTTACATGTGAGGACATTTCTTCCTGTAAAAATACCATATTACGCGTATGTTAAGCCAAAATCCAATAAACATACCAAGTAACTGCCTTGATTTTTAATAGGGTTATTAATTTGGTGAAAACGCTTAACTCATTGTGACGTCAATACACATTTGTACAAAGAAAACAATTTTTTGGCCACTCTGTAATACATGTGTTACAATATCATATTCATATTTCTTGAAAGAACATTACAGAAAAATTGTCATAGCTATTATACACAAAAATTATTATTATTAGATAAGATAGTTTTAGCCTCCTTTTCACACGAAAAAGATGTTCAAATAAAGGATGGATGAAGGCATCATTTAGTATAGAGTTGAGGGAACACAGAATCTATGCACAAGGTGCATAGAAAAAGAAGTTAAGAAAGATGTTCATGAAACACGAAAAAGTTCAAGAAGAAAGTAGTAGGTGCTGAAAACAGGACAGCAGAGAACCGAAAGAAGATGGCCCGTAACAAAGTAAAAACTTATTCTATTTCAACAAAAAGAGAGCCTACCTAACCTTTAGCTCAGGCCATCACATAATCCCCCTGGGAGGCTAATTTCCATAGATACAATAGTTGTATTCCTCTGAGGGGTATACACAAAAGGTAATTTCAGCCTCCTGTAGAAAAACTGAAGCTTTTCTTCGGATTCTTTTTTGGCAAACATCTTTAATGTAAATAACTCCCATAAAAATTAAAACGTAACTAAAAATTAATTTAAATGAAAGGCGCAACCATTCGGTGTACTGTACAATACAGTTTTCTTCTTGCAAACACCGAAGAATAAGCAACCTCTGCAGTCTTTGCCATAGCATCAGCGTCGTTGCTTACCAGCCTTCCACCGCACTTGACCTGCTGTACTTCTCTTCATTTGTATTAACCTGCAGCAACTGATCTACTTCTGAGTGTGGCCGGTGTCGTGGCTACTGTCTCCAGCTCGTCGTCGCTCTCAGCCTCTCCTACATTGAGAGGGCCTAAATTGACGGTGCCATGATCGGCTAGTCTTCTCTCCCGACCTTCTGCCTCCCTGCGCTTCGCTTCTGCTTCGCCACTCGAGTTCGGCTGCTTAACTGATATGAGTCACCGTAATGGTTAGCGCCACATTTTTACGTAGTGACGTCAGTTGCAGTTCCAAAGAACCTGCCTTACTTACCTTAAATAAAATGGGAGACTAATTATTGTTTAACGTGGCGCCGCAAACCAACTTAATTCTTACTTTATATTAATACGGCAGTTGTTACGGCAAATTTCTAATTATTACATTTCGTGTTCTAGGTTTGGAATACTGAAATTAATGTCTTTATATTTAATTACAATAATTGATGATGGTTTTAACATTTTTACCGCGATTTGAATTTGTCTCATTACAGCTAATCCTAGCAATTAATGAATAACTACTTGAGCTGAACTTTCAAGCCCTGCAATATTTTCTGCAGGACTAGGCTTTCACCCAATACCTAATCCTAGCGTCGCTGTTCTTGAATTGCTTACGCGGTCTTTCTGACCCGTCAAATCTTGCGGCGTGACCTAAATTTATATTCAACCGATATTCTAATTCACAATTTTTTGAGCAGTCGTTATCGACTCTATTTTTCTTATTACTAAATATTTGTTCTCCTGTGACAGTGATCGTGGCACTGTGCTGGAGGGGCGCTATGGGAGTGCTGGTGTCCCAGCTTTCCCGTCTTCCAGCCCATTCGCGGGATGGAAAACCAATCATTCAGTTATTTATTTATTCAGTGAATTAAATTAACCTTAAGCTTTTGATTCTTTCCTATCCCTGCGTCAGTGCCATGCTTCGTTTTTGTCACCTCCCTAACTGCAAGAGTTATTTTCAGGGGAGAGGATAGTGAAGGGACAATTTAGAACTGAAACAAACATGAGGATTCTATAGACAAAGTGTTGGCACATAGGACATACTTGCATGTCAACATGCGTCAAAACACACGATACCAAGCGCATCATAGAACAAAAAGTCAGGAAGGAAGTTCAATCTAGAAAAAGGTTGAAGAAGGAAGTGGTCTGTGTTGAATGCAACATCAGCAGTGATCTGAAAAAGTTGGCCCTTAACATAATAAAAACTTTACTTTTGCAAAAAGAAGGCCTACCTAACCAATAGCTCAGGCCCTCTCCTGGTGCTCAGGTCCACTTATTGATGAAATTATTGAATTTTCCCGAGGAGATCTTACAGAAAAAATCAAGAAGTATCCAACAAAGAAATTGCTACAAAGAAGTTGCATTTGGGTATCATCATCATTTTCATTTGAATTTCAATGGGTGCTACTTTCTTACAAATTTCCAGACTCATGACCTTAAAAATACCTACCAGTTGAGAATCAACTGGATTTGTAAAAAGTGGTTCTTATTCAAATAAGGTGATAGAAAGTAAATCACTTGCTATTTCTGTAATGCATCCTATTTCTCCAGTAACAAGCATCACACAATTTTCTCTTGCACAAATAGGTCCACTCTTAATCTGTTTAGATCCAATAGTGATGAAATTTTCACTTCTGACAGAAATTTTGCTCGTTGTCATGCGACTATTTTCTGCTGAAACATGACGACAAATTTGTTCCAACGGTTAATTCCTTCCAGAGAGCCTGCCTTTAATGTATTGGCCAAAATATAATTCAAATCTGAAGCAAAACACATTGTCCAGAGGTCTAAACAAAACGTTCCATCAACATTTTTGTTGGTAAACAAAAGTTACATTAATCTTAAATTTCCTGGCCACTGTTCTCATACACCATTCTCGATTTTGCTTTTGGTCGGTGCTCTGATTTTTCCTCTGAAGCCATCTCAGGAACTCCAACTAAATGGCAACAGGCGCAGCTTCCTCAGGCTGGTACGCGTTGCTGCAACCAGCTCTTCTGAATTCAATGTGCGGACGACACAGAGGGCTCTCGTCAAGCGGCAGCTTCCGGTTTTTTGTGCAACTGTATTTATCTGCGAAGGATGTAGTGATACTCAAGTCCTCTCCATCCGCAAGATTGTGCATCTACCGCAGCCGCCTCTGTCTTCGTAAAATTCCGCTGCCGATTCATCTCCTACTTCAAGATCCAGTACTTGTGAGCCAAATCTTCACCCGCACGACTAAATATCTGCCGATGATGTCGTGCGTCACGAGATCCTCTGCGAGGAAGATGGAGTGAGACCTCTACACCGACTTCCGATGCGTCCGTGGCCTCGTCGGGTGGAAAGCGCACCAGCTCGACTGCTTGCAATGGTGCTACACCGTCCATAGGTAGCGTCGCGGAGTGGTGTGTTGTAGAAGTTCAGTGGCCTGCCTAGCGGATCCTTAAATAAATCTGGAGAGATGTAACTTTCAACTTAAATTATTGCGGCTTCGTACCTTAATTTACGTAATTCACGTAATTATCTAATTGCGGCCTTTTACCCTTAATTCACGTAATTCACGTGATTCCCGTAATTCTCTTATTGAGGCCTTATGCCCTTAATTCACGTAATTCACGTGACCCGTAATTCTCTTATTGCGGCCTTGTACCCTTAATTCACGTAATTCACGTGATTCCCGTAATTCCCTTATTGCGGCCTTGTGCCCTTAATTCACGTAATTCTCTTATTGCGGTCTTGTGCCCTAAATTCACGTAATTCTCTTGTTGCGGTCTTGTGCCCTAAATTCACGTAATTCTCTTGTTGCGGTCTTGTGCCCTTAATTTACGTAATTCTCTTGTTGCGGCCTTGTGCCCTTCTCAACGTAATTCAGTTGCTGATCAGTCTCTCCTTCAGGCCCTGAAACACTGGGCAAAAATTTCGGTTATAACCGCCGGCATGCCTCACAAAGTGCCTCCCATCCCTGAACACCTGCCATGCAGTTGGCAGAGTGGCCACCGAGCTTTGCTGCGATCCGACCACAGATCATATACGAGAAGATACCCAACTTATCACTAAGTGAATTTCAGCTTTGTTAACAATGACGTACATGCGAATTGGCCAATGACGTAGCCAAGAAATTGACACGTGATCAAAAATCGTCACGTGACTTTGTTTACATCTGGTTTGGGCGGCTGTGACTGTTGCGATGTACCTGCAGAAGTTAAAATGGCTTCTTGCGTACGCTTAAAGTGCTCGATGTTTGATTAAATTCAACCGTGTTACAATGCAACGTTTAAGATGGATAATATTTCAGAAAAACCGAAAAGATCTTGTGTGTGTGCAGAGAATCTTTGTCGTTCAGACTATAAATCCATGTTGTCTCCCGTCAGAAATGCCAGAAAGATTTTGAAATCTTTGTAGTTCCTTAAAGAGCTCTGCAAGACCATGGTAATGTAAAACTAATAGTTGCATCATTTTTCCCAATGAACTTACTGAATCAAAGCTTCATAAATTAATAATAAGTCTTTTATTACCCATTGTTTGCAGAAAAGAATAGCTTTTTAATTGACTCATACTAGCATGGAGCAGATGTAGGAAAATATTTAAAGATGCTTCAACTGTTATTATCAAAATATAATATTTGTTGCTGATACTGAAATAATGAAAACATTAGATGACCCAAAAATGTAATTGACACTGAGATTAGTATATCATATTCTTTTTTGTGCAAAATTTAGTTACAAAGGCCATTCTATCAATAATTATTTTTAAATTGAATAAAAAAATTAATGCTAATTGAAATGTCACAAATTGGCTGTATTCCTATTTATTTTATATTTGCAATAACTGTTTGTTTCAAATTAAATTAACACAATCGAACTACCTCGTTAGTATTATTTTGAATAAGTGACTGTTACACACTTTCCCAGTCTAACCTTTTCTCCGAAGCATGCATGTTTATCACCGCCCAAGCGATTTTATCGCCGAAGTGGCGGCTATTCTACTTATCGATTTTTATCGCCGCTCAATGTGTGCATTTTTATACAAAATTTTGCATAAAGGTGCAAAAAAATGATGTGTTCCACCATTCAAGCGATTTTATCGCCGAAAAGGCGGCTATTCTATTTATCGATCTATATCGCCGCTCAATGTATAAATTTGTATACAACATTTTGCATAAAAATGCAAAAAAATTCAAAGTGCAAGTACGACCGCGAGGCTTAAATTTTTACATTCATTTCACAATATTGCACACACTTGTGTTGCTTTTGTGAACAACATTTACAAACTATTTACAAGTTTTGCAACGTGTTAATAGTTTTCTCATGTCTATACGAGTACTGTTGTTCTTTAGGAAAAAATGAATTTCGGGATTACAGTCGGTTATTTTTAGCTTACAACAAATCGTAATTGAAAATGCTCAAATTGCGACGTTGGTATTCTTTCGCTTGTTCAAAAGTTGGAGTACTATACACTTCCAAATTCGAATTTTAACCTTGAGGTATAAGAGTTGAGTGACACTGCATTACAAGTAGTTAATATTGAAATCACGCAAAGTATTGAATCGTTCTATACAAGTAAATACACGTAATACTCGATATTTAGGAATTTACTTCATTTCCTGAACATTCGTGAGGTGGTAGGTCGTCTAGTTATAACACGGGCCGATTTGGTTTTCTGAGAAAATTTCATTTATCTGAAGCTATTCAACTATTTAAAATATTTTTTGATTACTATCTGCAGATTTATATAAAATATGTAAATTAAAATTTTCATCATATATATATATATATATATATATATATATATATATATATATATATATATATATATATATATATATATATATATATATATATATATATATATATATGTTTATATATATATTAATATGTATTTATGTATATTAATATATATTTATAAATGAAATTGGAATCCGAAAGTGTAAGAGTAGTTTTTTTGCAAACGTTCACATTCAATTGTCATATTTTGAATTGTTAAATACGCTGCTTCCAAGTTGAGAAACAGGAGAAATATTAAAATAAGCAATCCATAAGATAAAAGTCAGCCTGAATCAAGAACAGGAATGTCACAGATTTCATTCAAGTGCTCCGTTTCTTAAATAAGGTTACAAAAAAAAATCTAACCTGGGGTTTCCATTTCAGCTTTGCGTTTCAGTCTTAAAAAATAGTAAAGTTTTTAGGCTAATGGTTCACAATGCTCATTTTGAACTGCCTGTTTTGCCGTGCAATTAGAATTTGGCTTGAAATAAAGTAAACTTGTTTCAATCAGAAAGTTTTGAAGTGGGTTGTAAGGTATTAATCATATTTTTGCAGTGCATTTACCATGACTCAGCTTTGTGAAAATTTATACATAACCATACTTAGTAATTTTGTCTGTGAGGAATGTCCGAGATCAAGTTCAATAATACATAAAAATACATTCTTCTAAGTTATTTTACTGTACATATGATACAAAGATGAAACTGCTGGAATTGCAAGCAATCTACGGATGATTCTGTTGGCAGTGACAGAGTCTTGTTTTGATATTTTCGAAGGTTGGTACTTGTGAAAATGGCGCAAAAAAGGGTTACATTTAACCCGACACTGTTGGCCCTCAATTTCAAGTTCAAGTTCATTTGGCTCTTGCGATTGCTGTTGGTAGTCTGTGGTTTGGTAACATTTGAGCGTAAATAATATCGAAAGATAGAAAAGTGACTTTCAGTTGAATCGTGGCATTTTTGCTGAAATGACAGGTGCAGTGCCCAAAAAACGAAGTGCTTCTGTAAGCAAATGTTTTGTGATTCACAGCNGTGTTCTATAAACGTCGTTCAGATAAATAGTACTTCCCCTGCATTTGGAAAAATCAAGCAAAACTATAATTGAAGTTCTATGGTGTTATTTGTCAATATATGTGGATGAATTTTAAGGAATTTTTGATGTGCGAGTCAGCATACAGCGTTAAATACATGTATCAAGCAACATTTTGAACGGCTAAATTTACTCGTGTAAAACAGAAACCTAAATTGTGCTTGTTTTGTGAGAAGTAACTTCTTTGGATTTAAATTTTTATTGCATAGAACAATTTGATACCTTTCATTTACATCCATTAGTTTTTTTGTTGCCACTTGTGCTCAGTGTGAGCTTCTTTGCCTGGGATCTGAGTGGTATTATGTCAGGTTCGGTTAACAATGAAGCCACTTGAGGAAAACAATATTGTGAAAATCTACGAAAATGGCAATTAATCAATTGGTTGTTTTTTGAATGGCTTGTATCACACATTTGGGACATAGTCCTTCTAAATTTTCTTTATTTTGTGCCTTACAGTGTCACTTGCGGTTTGTAATATTGTAACTTCATTGAAAAATTTATGTTTCGTTAGTAAATCTTTTTAAACTGTATCATAGTAAAATCTTTTTTAAAATATTTGGAACAAGTCCATTTAGTAATTCAAACAATGGGTGAATAAGGTTTCCAATTGTGGGGCAATAATCTTGCTACTTAATTGTTAATACAGTGTGTTATGCAATAATTGGAAAAAAACAATGACTGAAGATCACATCAAAGAAACATTTTAGTTTGTTACAATTTTAATTGATATGTAATAAGTCTTGATTTGTTGATCATTTTTAGTGCTTGATTTCACTGTTCAGCTTTGGCAAATTTTTAGCTCTGGCAAATATAATTCTTTTTCAGCCAAAAATAGTATTTTCTATAGAAGCTGCCAGTTATTGCATATCAAAATGTTTTCCAATTTGGTTAATATCCATAGTGTGAACATACATTTCTTGGAGAAAAATATGCATGTTAAGTACTTACATGGAGTAAGCCATATTTCTTTGTGTATAGAATCTTTTCAGTAATACACTGCACATGATATGTGTAAAAAATTCTTCTCTAAGTGCAGGAGATCTTAATTAAAACCAGCTGATTGTTACTGGAAGTTACCAAAGTTAAATATTTGTCTCATTTAATTGCATCATATTTGTATCAATTTATTTAGAAAAAGTAGGGGTATTTATGAAGGAGAGGACAATAATCAATTATCCAATTTTTGGTCCTTGATTATTGGTAATTAGATCGAAATAAACAAATTTTCTTCTATGCTTATTCTGTCATGACTTCATACCAGAAGAAGAAAAATGCAAATTGATGTTTAGCTGCTTTAAATGTCAAACGTGCTTCACTGAGTCCTTTCATTGCATGAACTTTGAAAAGAGCCTGATGAACATTCTTTATATTTGAAAACATAATATCTGTGTCAACCTGTGCCATGATCTATGTTGCAGATTAAATCAAGCGCAGTGATGTCTGTGATTAAAAATAAATTTTCGACGGGTACGTTTAGCCATAACTCAAATGGGGTGGTGCCATCAAGCTGGCTTATATAAAATGAGAAAATTTTTGCTACTGGCCTTCAAAAGATTTAGAGTTGAAAAAAAGAGACTGTGTAGCACGATCACACTGGAGAACTTATGTGGTCACAAACATCGTGGCAACTTCATGTAAGTGTAAAGTTACTTTGTCACTAAAAATTATTTAGTTAATAATCTAGCTTATACTCCTCAGGGGATGCAACTATTGTATTTATGGGAAGTAGTTCCTCTTGTGGCAGAATATAAGGGCCAGAGCTGATGGTTTGGAAGCCCTTCTTTTCGTTGAAATATAAATTTTTTGTTTTGTTAAAGACCAGTTTTTTTTCAGCACTTACTAGTTTCTCCTTGAACTTTTATCTTGTTTAATCTTTCTTCCTGAAAAACTGTTTGTATCCTTATCCTTCTTCAGCCACCGAAGATGATTTTGCGCGCAGCACCATCGAAACACGGCTTACATCGTTTCAAGTTTCATCACTGGAGCAAAGTTGCAATCCTCCCAGTTCATCACGGTGAGATATCCTCTGTCAAGTACGATCCCATAACCCTGACTTTCCTCGTTCACCTTAACATTGAATTGTATCCTAACTTTCTAATTATCATAACCTTTCTTCAATCTACATGACATCGGAAGGCTGCATTTGTATCATAACTACTTCTCTGGTATTGAAATTAAATAATTACGTATTCCACTTGTTTAACCATAATAACTTTGGAATTCAGGGCAGTTAGATATATCATCCTGTAATTGATGAAGTTTTGTTTTCTACAGGAGTGAATGCACATCCACTGAAGTGATGGGTATGCTACACAAAGTGGCAAGTAATGTCAACGTTCTACAAACTAGGCTGAAGCGCATCAACAATCAACAAGGAGAATTTGCAGATATACTGTCGAAGAAATTTAAGAAGTTGGAGCATTGGTCGGTTGTCTTTGAACAAAAATTGGACGAGGTGAGAAAGCCCCAACCTTCGAGTAATGAGCCCTTACCTGGACCAGCCATGACAGTGGAAGATCTGGATGTTCTTTTGAAGCAACTTGAATTAGTGAGTTAAATAGAATGATTTTTATTTCATACGTAGATGATGCTGTTCTTAAGTCCCTGCAATAATTATTTATGCACAGGTAACTTTACTTTTTATATAAAGGTTTGATCTAAGCAGTAATAATTTTATTTTATTTTTATTGTTTATTTGCTACTGTTCGGATGAGTTACAGTGTGGGAATGTCCATTTCTTAGAATGAATGAGGTATTGTAAACATCATTAGAAATATCTAAGATAAATTGTTCATGGAAGTTTTACTAAATTATTAAATTCAAGAAACAGTTTCTTATGTAAGGGCAAACAGAGGCATTTCACATGAAAGCCCATAACCTTGCAAAAATTTGAGAGCAGGAAATATTAAGCTTCAATAAGAAATGTACCAAATTGAATTAAACAAACACATCAACAATGCATTCAGGTAGTCATTTTCTTAATTTATCTTTGGTCACGAGACTATAGTGCCAGTCACGATTAGTGTGAATATGAAGCTTGTGCTAAAACCGAGCTAAAATATGAATCTAATGATAAATGTTTTTTTTTGCAGCCGGTAGCTCTCAAAGGCCATGTACGAGTAAGCGTTTCAGAGTCCGGAGAAGTATTTTGAAGCACCTGTTCACCAGAGAACTGGCGATGCAGTTCAGCTTCTCAGGACTTGGTGGTCATCGGAGGCAGCAGTCGAAATTGTCCTCAAGGACCACAGTGCAATGCGCATCATTCATGGTAAGCAGTTTTTACTGAGAAATGTTCTTGCCCTCCTTGATAATCTTGTTTTTGTGTAGATTACTAACCTATTCAAATAAAGCTCTGCAAGATAAAAAAAATAATACCAGTGCATCAGAAATAGGTAGTTTTTTTAATTTTTAATCTATTTTCCTTGTTGATTATCGTGTGAAATCAGCTGTGAATGCCATAAATTCTGTATAGCACATAAAAAACGGAAACTTCAAAGATTGATATTCCTTAATTCTTTACGTGATGTTCAACTAGAGCACCTAGATTTTTTGTGTCTTGCTATTGTTACATTTCCTTTTGAATGCAAAGCCAGTCACTCACAGATCATAAATTTTCCGGCTGAATTGTACCCTAACAAGGATAAAATGATTGTACCTATGAGAAGTAGCATTCCCAGAATGAAAGTTTTAGGCCTGAGCTTGAAATTTGGCTCTCTACTGGTTGAAATAGTATGATTTTTATTGTGCTAACGACTGCTAGTCATTTTTTCAGTTTACTGCTACCCTTGTCTTCAGCACCTACTTGTTCCATCATGAACTTCCATAGTGTTTCAACTTCCTGACTTGCTGTCTCTAAGCGCATGCAGTATGTGCTGTGTGGAAACGCACTTTGGGTAAGATTCTTCAATTTTTTAGTCTGCAACTTGTGTGCAATTTCTGTTTATTTACTTTTGTATTGGTACAACTTTACCAATCACGGAACTAAGTTGTTCTTATATTTTGTAGAAGTGTTGGCAGCCGGTGGGTTCACTAACCACAAAGAAATCGCAGTCGCCACGCAACGAGGCTTGCGTGAATCGGTGGATTGGGATAGAAATAGCATCACCATGGAACAGGTGCTACAGAGGCTGCAGGAATAGCAACCACCTCCAATATCAGCACCATCACCACAACCATTCAACTGACACTGTCCCCTTACCGAGCATCACTTATGCAGCTGATCTGGTGCCTTCGACGGATCTAATTGTGGAATCAGACAGTGAAATAAGTGTGTAATGTTGCGTTTACACCAATGGATGTGGCTTAAATTTCGACATTCTGGGTAGGTTTGTCCCCTCAGGGTGATACTATTGTATACATAAGGAGTAGCACTGTTAGAGGGACATTGTGATTGCCCTGTGCGAAACCAAACTTAGGGCATAAAATCCCCGGATAATTCTCTAAGCTAAATGATGCTTGGAATATTCCTCTTTTGGGGACTCTTGCTGTGATTAGTGAAACTCATATTATGAAAATGAAAATACAAAAATTATTCAAAAGATTGTGCCCCAAGGAGACAAAGTTAGGGCCCGAACTGATGGTGGGTAGGCCTCCTTTTTGTTGTAATAAATGCCTTTATTTGTCGTAAGACCATCTTTTTTAACGCGTTAACTGCGGTGGGTAAAACTGAAGTTCAATATTCAATTCAAATTTAAAGTCAATTGTAGTTATCAACTTTGAAAACGGCAAACAAAAACTGGACCAGGCTTTTATTTAGCTTTCATTAAGTATTTATAAAAAATAAGTTGGTGACTGCAGGTGGGTCAGCAGCACTATGAAAATCACCTAAGTGCCACCGGTGGGTCACTTCGCAGGAAATGTGTCATGTTAACTGCTATCTTTTACTTCAGCACCTACTACTTTCTTCTTGAGTTTTTGAATTATTCTGTGATTTTTTAACTGAACACTGTGATACTCATTAGCAAGGAAATATTTTATAAGTTCTCTGTGATGCAATTTTCATATTTCGGTGAAAACTTGATTTCAGTGTGTAATGGATGACCAAATATAAAATATGTGATGATATGGATTTATTTTGAACCTACAAATTTCAATAGTCAATTAATAATGCCTAATTATGTTATGTTATCGCCTTTTTGCTTTATTATGCTTATTTATTCATTCGAGGCAGCGATAACTTCGAACGGAAGGGATGTGCTTCATAATGGGTGAAAATACTTACGGTACGCACGGATTTAAATAATGGCGCACAGAAATACACATTTATTTACGTCTGTGTACCGTGCTATGAAAATGCATATTGAATACAATATTATGCATACCTATGCATTTCATCAGCCGCCCTTCATGCAACTTTATGCACAATTATGCTTTCGAGGCGGCGATAATTATCGCGGCAAAAGAGGTCTTTGGCGACAATATAGTCGGCAATATATCGCCGCCATGGTGACGATAATCATGCATAAATAAGCATACGACTCGGCGAACCGTGTGCATACTTTTCGAAGAGGCGGCGAAAAAGTAAGACTGGGTTGAATGTACATCCATTGTCTTTTACCTAAGTTTTTTCAGTTGGCTGAAATATAAATAACTTTTAAATATCCGCGTATAATGTGTTTAGCTCAGGAAAAGTAATATGACTAATTATTAGATTTTGAAAAAATGTATGCTCAGCTATTACGTTGAGTAATCATTATGCTTTTAAACTTGTTATTTTTCTATTGCTCATTGCTTGGATTTTAATTTAAAAAACAATCATGCAGGTGTCTGCACTTGTGTTGCCTTTTAGAGAAATAATAGTATACCTACTCTGACTTTACTTAGCAATAAAATGAATGATTCAGCTCTGAGTATGTCAACATCTTTTCTTAAATCTGGTCACTTTCAAAGATGGCTTTTAATGAAAAGTGATCGAACAAAGTTGTTCACAATAGGCGGCCATTCAGAGTTGGCCACCAATCGTGATCATACAAAGTTTACATAGGATTAGCCTTAGAAAATTCGAGGTGAAAAAACCTAATCAAGAGGTCTTTCTGACAAATTTTGTTCAGGATAAATGGAATTTCCATTATTATGAACTTTACTCTCAAATTGAAATTTGACTTGAATTGAATGAATAGAAAGCCAGTTTAAATGAAAAATGATAATTAAGATAAAGAATGTTCTCATTGAAATTAGTAAATTTACATATTGAAAAAGTGAAGTGAATTTTAAAATCAGATCATGTTAAAATTGAAAATCATATTAATTTATTATAAACCACTTTATATAATTAAGAAATGTCACTTTTAAAAATATCGTGTAGGCAATGATGAGTAGTATTTAATTCATTTACATCCAGAATTTGTTGTATTCTAATGTGCTGAACAATGAACAGCATTTTTGAAGGATATCCTACGTGCACTGTTGTTGTCAAAAAAGAAACAGCAAATATTTTGTTTTACAAAATTCATAAACATTGCACCTAAAAGCCATAATAGGGTGTGCAAGTCAGTAACATGTTAATTAATTTTTCTTTTTTGCATGATTAGATCTTTTATATTTGTGTGTATCAGCTGTGAAAATTTCATAAGAATCTGTGCAACCGTTCACAAGATACAAAGGATAGAAGCTGGGTAATAGGATGATTTAGTTTAATTATTAGATTATTTTAAATGATTAATTTGCATCTGAAGGGGTAAAAATAACTTATTTCTGATATCTCAAGGGCTTGTGTTTTTAAAATGGAGTGGGTACTCATGAAAGAGGGGCCAACACACCCTGAGCCAAACATTGCGTATGGATAATTTACAAGCATTGCCAGATTATATGGATTATTCATTAGGAGCCTAATGACTCTTACATTCCTGGGGATTTATATTGAATGGTACTTGGCCCAAATGAGTATATTACTCATTCCCTTTTACTTGCTCTGTGAAATCATGTCATGGTGGTGGAGCCTTAAACACAGGAAAAATTAAGGTTGCTGGTAGTGCTACTTATTGGGTAGTCTGCTTCAATTTTATTCAAGATGATATATCACTCTTCTTAATTTCTTCCTGTATTTCTCCATCAGCTGCTGGTGTTGAATTTCCTCCTCCTGATGCTGTGAGGCCTGCCACTCCTGGGGCGTCGATCGAGGCCTGCCACTTGTGCAATTGGGCGTGCCACCAGTGACCAACTAACAATGCTCTTCAGCAACATGGAGGGTAACACCACAGGCTAACCGTGTTGAAATAACCACTGAGTTCATACTTCATTGAAGTGTCTGTGAGTTGTGGCAAGAAGGATTTTTCAAGTAACAAGCCGAAATTGGACAGAGTAGGGTGAGTGACAGCAGCTGAAAGCTCAAAAGACAGCTGAAAAGTCATCACATACACACTATTCTATGGCACAGCAGCATTGTGTCACCGCACAAAGAAAGTCCTTGTGAGAGCACACATTGTGCATAGACTTCCTTGTACCTGTCCATATTCATTCCTCTCTTTGGAACACCTTTGTTGTGGTTAGGAAGGCTAAAACTAACTTATATGATAATTAACTATACTTTTGTTTTTAGAGTGAAGGCTGGCATGTGAGAGAATCTAAGTAGCTTCCATAGTGTGGGTTTACGGAATACCTTGAACGTCAGCCTGCCTTCAGTTAGGAGAATTTTTCGATGAGAGATTCATCTATTGGTTTTCAATTCCATTGAGAATTTAGTAATACTGTTCACACCATTCTTATATTGAAAAATCGCAGTAGGTATATCGTCTGCAAGGGCTGTGAATGCATCTTCCACGTAGCGTTTCTGAAACAGCCTTGAAAGGGAGTGACGCTTATATTCATATTTCCAATTATTGCACTTTTATTTCCGCCAACGCAACACATGATCGCATCGATGTTCTACTGACCGGATCTTTTCCAGATAAGCCCCGCCACTAATCCAACACATAAGTTCACCCCCTTTTAACATTCGAAATAATGCACCTATCGACTTCAAATTACTCTCAAAAGAAGTATTGAAACATTCTTTCGCGTTAACCGTTTAATGTTTTAATCTTTCTTTGAGCTCCCCTCAGGGGGATACAAATATTGTTTCAATGGGAATTAGCGCTCCCAGGGGGACAATGGGAGGGCCCGAGCTGAGAGTTAGGTAGGCCTTCTTTGTGTTGAAATAAAATACTTTTGTTAAGTTAAGAACCATCTTTTTTCGGTTCACTGCTGTCCTGTTTTTTCAGCGCCTACTACTCTCTACTTCAACTTTGATCTTGTTTCATGAACTTCTTTCTTATCTTACTGTTTCTATGCCCTTTCTGCATAGATTCCGCGTTCCCTTACCTCAATTCTAAATGGTGCCTTCTTCCTTCCTCCTATGGATCGCCTTTGTTGCGGATAGGGAGGCTTAAACTAACTAATAATCTAATCTAATCTTTCTTTTGAGAGTAATTTGAAGTCGATAGGTGCAATGTTTCGAAAGTTACAAGTATGTGTACGTATGTGTTGCATTAGTAGCGGGGTTTATCTGGAAAAGATTCCACTGAAGCGCATGTTTATTTTATGATTCCATTGAATATATTTGACTCCTGACAAGTTGTGGAAGCTTCAAATAACTTTGCAACCGACACGACGACGTTACTGACAGGTTAATTTACTTGCATGACCGTCGCAACGGGTTAATTAACTCATTCGAAATTTTCAGTAACACGTGTAGAGCAAAACTCAGGTGGTATGCACCTGGACAACTCCTTGTATCATGGAAAACTTGCATGTTATTTTTTTGAGTGCTATATTTCCTTCAAATGCAATGTTGCTGGAACACTACTAATCAATTTTTGCGGTACATCATTAGTTATCAGATGGAAAATACTGGAGAAAAATTTTGATGCTTGGTATGTTGGCGCATGGATGAAACTTCCTACAGGTCGTCTGTGGTTGTTAGCCTGATGCGTTTTAGTTCATTATTAATTGTTTCAATAAAAATAATAGCGTAAGAATTTATGACTTTGCCATGTCTTTTCCGAAATTTATGTTCTAAATCATTTGCAAAAAATTGCACCATATATTAGAAACGCGCAATTACTTGCATAAAAATTTTCTAAAATACATCGCTTTCCCCTGTTGATATTCATAGCAAATTGAGACGAAAACTTGAAGTGACAAAGTGTTTCGTTGCTCAAATAGAAAGCATTAAAATTCACGAAATGTTTTATGTTCTTTAAAAATTAACGTACACCTACACAAAAGTTAGTAAGTTGCAAAAAACCTATGTATAATGTTGTTAGATGCGACCTTGTTATCCCATGCCTAATCGTTTTCGAGAGCGTTCCTGCACCCATTTAGTGTTCGATTCCTAAGAAAAATTCAAAAAATGTACTGCTGAGCTCATTGCACTTTTGGATTATTTTAACACATTTTGGACATGAATTTAACCTAATAGCGGGTGACTCTCGAAGTGTGAATTGCAGATTTGTACATGAATGCGCATTTACGTGTATGTATTGTGAATGAAATAATAAAAAAGTGTTGTCAATATAACCGCAATTCACTATTTTGGCTTTCACTATCCTTACTACGCCCAAAAACGTTTACAACTTTGGCATGAAAATTAGATCTTCAACCAACCGAGTATCACAGGAAAGGCTGGAGACGCAGCCAATAATATTAAAAGCCTTGTCAATCATGACGTCAGCTGCGAGTCATGGCTGCTAGAAGCTGATTGGTTGGCGTGCGTGCGTACGTTTGTCTAGAGCGGACTTGGGGTCCACCATAGTTTTGAAGTTCTTCTTATGTAAGTGTTCTGTGGATCCGACCATGTCGGAAACATACCGGCGTCACTACGATGAGCCGTACAATTTTGATCGTTGACGGGAGAGGTGCGCAGCGATGTCCTGCTCCGCAGTTGAGTGGACAAAACTCAAACGCGAAATTTTATTGACGCATTTCAAAAATACGGCTGCTTGTAGAATGTGAATAACAGCTCTTTCAGAAAGCTAAAGCACAGCGCAATGGGCGCTTTATTTCTATCCTGCGCACAATACGGCTGGTCGCAATCGCGCACCTACCCGTACGACATGCAGAGACAGACTGACGCCTTGCAAGGCATCCACGGTATACCATGGTAGACTATAGGAGGTAAAGTCACTTCTACGGGGACAGCCGCGCACATTCGTCAATTCGACTAGCCAATAGAAAGCTTCATTTCAAACAAGCCGGATGACGTCCCCTCCACACCATTACGTCAACGGCGGCGGCAGCGTACTACTACTACGCAGCGTACTCTGTTCTACCAGACGTACGATCAACAACAGGACCGACTGCCTGTGTGCTTCCGCAAGTACGGATTTGGATTTTTGAAAAATTGAATTGGGTCCGGCTACGTCCGAATCTACAAGAAATAAAAGGTTGTCGATCTTCACTTTAATCCTACCTGTAGTCTCAAATATTTAAAGCTCTATCCAAACTGTAGCAAAATTTCCTTTAATCAATCATACAAGCCGTTTTATTACTTTCTTCATGCGGATTAGGCTGACGATCGCGTACCGGATCGTGAGGATAAAATAAAATTCCGTACTCAGAT
>JACJUY010009342.1:0-13998 GCA_014220935.1 Platorchestia sp. MABIK | reverse complement strand
TTTAACATGTTACTGACTTGCGCACCTTATTATGGCTATTAGGTGCAATGTCTATGAATGTTTTAAAATAAAAATTTGCTGCTTCTTTTTGACAACAACAGTGCACGTAAGATTTCCTTCAAAAATGCTGTTCATTGTTCAGCACATTAGAAAACAACAAGTTCTGGATATAAATGAATTGTATACTACCCATCATTGCCTACACGATATTTTTTTAAAGTGACATTTCTTAATTATATAAATGGGCTTTTAATAAATTAATGTGATTTTCAATTTTAACATTATCTGATTTTAAAATCCATTTCACTTTTTCAATTTGTAAATTTACTAATTTCAATGAGAACATTCTTTATCTTAATAATCTTTTTTCATTTCAACTGGCTTTCTATTCATTCAATTCAAGTCATATTTCAATTTAAGAGTAAAGTTCATAATAATGGAAATTCCATTTATCCTGAACAAAATTTGTCAGAAAGACCTCTTGATTATGTTTTTTCACCTTGAACTATCTAAGGCAAATCCTATGTAAACTTTGTATGATCACCATTGGTGGCCAACTCTGAATGGCCGCCTATTGTGAACAACTTTGTTTGATCAATTTTCATTAAAAGCCATCTTTGAAAGTGACCAGATTTAAGAAAAGATGTTGACATGCTCAAACCTGAATCATTCATTTTACTGCCAAAGAAAGTCAGAGTAGGGATACTATTATTTCTCTACAAGGCTACATAAGTGGAGAAACCTGCATGATTGTTTTTTAAATTATAATACAAGCAATGAGCAATAGAAAAACAACAGAAGTTTAAAAGCAAAACAATTTTTGAAACGGATCGTGCAGGGTTATTCAGAGAAATCATGATAGCATAATGATTACTCTACGCAATAGCTAAGCATACATTATTTTTCAAAATCTTATAATTAGTCAAATTACATTAACTGAGCTAAACACATCATACGCAGAAATTTAAATTTATTTATATTCCTGCAAACTGAAAAAACTTAGGTAAAAGACAATGGACGTACATTCAAAGTGTGTAACAGTCACTTAATCAAAATAATACTAATGAGGGAGTTTGATTGCGTTAATTTAATATGAAATAAACAGTTATTGCATATATAAAATAAATAGGAAAACAGCCAATTTGTGACAATTCAATTAGCATTTATTTATTTATTTAAAATAAAATAATTACTTTTAGAATGGCCTTTGTAACTAAATTTTGGACAAAAAGAATATGATATACTAATTTCAGTGTCAATTAAATTTTTGGGTTATCTAATGTTTTCATTTTTTCAGTATCAGCTACAAATATTATATTTTGATAATAAAAGTTGAAGCATCTTTAAACATTTTCCTTCATCTGCTCCATGCTAGTATGAGTCAATTAAAAAGCTATTCTTTTCTGCAAACAATGGGCAACAAGAGACTCATTATTAATTTATGAAGCTTTGATTCAGTAAGTTAATTGGGAAAAATGATGCAACTATAAGTTTTACATTACCTTGGTTTTGCAAAGCTCTTCAAGGAACTGCAAAGATTTCAAAATCATTCTGGCATTTCTGACGGGAGACAACATGGATTTATAGTCTGAACGACAGAGATTCTCTGCACACACACAAGACTTTTTCGGTATTTCGGAAATATTATCCATCTTTAACGTTGCATTGTAACACGGTTAAATTTAATCATACATCGAGCACTTTAAGCGTACGCAAGAAGCCATTTTAACTTCTGCAGCTACATCACGGTATACATAAACGGTAGGAGCATTCAAGTATTTCCGTGGAAGAGCCCTGGGGTCGGTGACGTCACGGGCCCAGAACGAATAGCAACACAGATAAAGAGAGATGCGCCCCCTGGCGACAATATGTGACAATATCGAGTCAGCTGTACAACAACTTGGACAACAACAACAACGCGACCAGTTTATCGGCGTAGGTATCAGCAAGAATGGCGCCTACAATTAGAACGAAAAAATGTTCTTTCATCAGATGTGAAAATACTTCTAGAGATAAACCTGATATCAAGTGCTTCAATTATCCTCATGCAAATTTTAAAGAGTGGATAAGAGTAAGTGGAAATGAAGTTTTAGGTTCAATTAAGGCATCTTATTGGTGCAATCATTTTGTGTGTAGCCGCCATTTTCGAAAGACAGATTACAGAAGAATCCTTTCACCGTTCAAAACAAAAGTACTTCTTAAAAACGGTGTGGTGCTATTGCCTTATAATGACATGAATTTAATTATTGGAGGTAAGATATACAATTGTCATCAAGTGCAAATCTAGTACGAATTTATCAGTATGTTTCCAATCCGTGAATTGGCTGATGGTAGTACAGTTTTGTTGATAGCTTTCGGGACACTTTGAGATCCTGTAGAAGAATATTTAAACATGTAAATTTATTTTGAGAAGAGTAATTAAAAGTAATAGTTTCAAATATTTTTGGTAAATTTATACAAATGGTGCGAATTGGATTGGATGTTCTTTATTCATAATTTGACAATTTTTACTAGCTGAATGGCTAATTAAGGATTATTATATAATTTGTAAGTAGGGGCATGAATAATTTTACAGATGGTAGAACTTATTCTGATAGAATTCTTCTCAAGGTGCTCCAACAAAATTTTTAGGTAAAGATGTGTTTTATTGAACTTACAAACATTTCAAACATCATTTAAATGTGCACTTCTACTGAAATAAAATGCTCTATTTTTTGGTTCTATTTTAGTGTTGTTGCCCATGTATAATTATATTTAAATTATATATCTTTTGTAAATTTGCCTTTGTACAATACAATTTTGATAACATTTGGGCATCAATATTGGTTTTGGTGCTATGAAACATGAAATCACTGCCATATCCACAACATCACTGCAGCTTATTTATGGTCAATATTGAGTTTAATGTTGTCAACAATTTTAATAATTTCATTGCCATAGGTAATATGGTAGATTTTAAGACGTTTTACATGAATGACATCGTGCTCGCAAATAATTAGTTTTCGAGTCATTTAACTTTGAAGTTATAGGAACGGCGCCATGAAATGGGTTTTCCGTGCAAAAGCAGAGCATTTATTAACAATGCCGCAACTGGTCGAAGCGTGGGAAAAGTTATTGTTTTCGCAATATATGGCGTAATTTGATATTAGCCAACCCCGCGGAGCCTGCGGGGCCTGAACCCACTTCTATTTTAGTTAATATTTATTAACTAAATATTAACCCACTTCTATTTATTATTAATAATATACTAATACTATTAATATACTAATACCAACATTAATCCACTTCTATTTTAGTTAATATTTTAGTTAATAACGCAATAAAGGTTATCACACAAAAATATTAACGGAACTGGGGTAGTGAATACTGAAATCGATATGCAGTTCACATCAATTTGGCGGCCACCGTAGAACATTAGCGAAACCGTAGGAGTGAATACCGTATATTTGAGTATTCACTATTCCAGTCCCGCTAATATTTTTGGGTGAAAACCTTTATTCTGTTATTAACTAAAACATCCTAGAAGTGGTTTCAGGCTCCGCGGGGTCAGCTAATAATAAATTAATTACAAAGTACCCAAACGTACTCAAACAGCTCCAGCTCAAGCGTGCAACTGACTATAAGTGCTATGGAACACAAAAATTTAAAAGTTGAATAACTCAAAAATAACGCATCAGCGAGCAGAATGTCATTCGTGTTTAACGTTTTTAAATGTGTTCCTTTAGTGATTCTTGGCGACAAAATTATTAAAATCGTGGTCAACATTAAAATCATTATTGATCTTATTTGTTATCATTATTTGAAATGTCAATCATTACGTGCATCCATACATTGAAAAATTTTTAATGAGAAATGGATTGCCGATAAATGAATTTACAGAAATTTACTCTGGGTTTCTGGAAGGTTAGTTTGCCAACCATCTAAGGTGGTGGCATATTCTTTCAATTCTGGATGTCTTTAAAAATGATTATTTCAATACTAATTAAGAAATTCAAATTGTATTAGTTTAAATTAAGAAAATTTTTTTCAAATCATTCAAATTGTGGACTTATACTCAATTTTCAACTTGTAAAATGTTTTCATGGCTTGACAAATAATAAATCTACAATGCTATTATGAATGTGTTTAAATATACTGAGTATAACATGTGAATTTGTTTTTAACTTGGATTCCTCTCTTCGATACAATCTCTTTTTTTTGTAGTAGTTAGGGAGGCTTAAACTAACGTATTATTAATGGGCATCTTAATCTTTTAATTTGAGCATATTATAGGCCAAATTTTTGATCTGAGTTAATCATGCTTGTTTAAAATTTATTTGAGAGAATCCGAATTATCATTACTTCAATGTAGCTTATCTCACATCAGAGTTGTATTATGCACAACTGATATTTTGCCAGCGCTGTAATCTTTTTATGAGGCATTGAGAAACAATCCTAACCTCACACAATCTATCTCATCAAACCATATAGTACAACACAAAGATTTTACTTGGAGGAACAATGCAAGAAATTAACTGTTATCGCATGCTTATGGAAATAGTTTATATATTTCTTTAATTTTCTGATTTGCAACCATAGTCAAATAGAAATGTGAAAAGTATTAAAGTAAAATCAGCCAATAAACATGTCGATTACAGTTCATGGGACTCATTTTGAAATTGGTTGATGAGTTAACTATTTAAGATGTAAAGCAGAAAATGCATACATATGTCATTAACACATTTATCATCTAAATTAATAATGATAGCTTATATCTCAAAATATCTTTTCAAGCTTTTTATACAATTAGCAACAGTGCAAAAATGGTATAAAAACAATAGTTGTTGGGAAAAATTTAAAGTTACTTTGCAGTGGCAATCATATGATATGCCTGCTAGAGGCATAAAATGTTTTCCTCGTGTAAATATGTCATTCATGAAAAATTTATTTATTCAAACATGTCAAACGAGTATGAAATAAAAGGTATTCAGGTAATGATCACTTATTCAAATTACTAAATGGCTATTTATTTGCAATGTTTTTCTTCCACAAGTCAAGTATCAAAGAATGATGAAGTTAGATTGACAAATGGTTGGATTAGTTCAAAATTAGTAGTTTGTAATTAGAAATTTCAGAAGATAATTGCAGAGTGATTCAAGAAGTGTTGAAACTTTTCTAATGAGTGTTGTGACAATACGCAATCTTATGAATGTATAATTATTTTTTCCTGCATCAAAACTGTATGGCACATAACATGGATATTATATTTACAAGTGAGTCATACTTGAATGTAAAAATATGAGTTCGCAGCAAAATCTAATGGTGGCCTATAAATTTCAATGTTGGTATACCGGTGGTAATGGGCAGCAAAGGTTCTCAAGGTGGTTGATCAATTTAGAATAAATTATTTGAATTCAATAATTTTAATCACTCATATTGGGCTAATATGGTAGGCTTCACGATAGAAAATAGCAATAGACTTAGTTTTAATGGTTAGAGGAGAAGTAGAATTGTAAAAAAATGAGTGAAGATGAATTTAACATTCATGCTCACAGCAAATATTTTATTTGGCATTATTTCAAAGTGAAAGGTCTTGGGTAAGGTGAAGAATGTGATTATGTAGGAAAACTCACATTTATAAGTTGTTGTATTTTTGGGAATCCTGTCATTATGAATGTGTTATGGATTTGAGTATTTATTGCTCATCAAAATTTTCTATTACCACTTCAAATGGTTCATGTTTTCTGTAATATGTTGAACACAAATGCAGAAGTACAGTGCTAAATTGATAGCAAAATGTAAACTCGTGTCAAGCTGATAGTTCATGAGGTTACTTCATTTTATGTATATGCATCAAAAAGAAATGCAAGGCCTTTTTAAAGTACTCAACCAATGCCAGCTCTGTGTTTTAGATTTTCAGCTGTGTAAAATGAATTTCACAATTGAAGTAGAAATGCTTCATTCAAGTGACATGTGCCGTTGAATAATTCCAGATTATTATTGTGAAAATGTAGAACAAATTCACTAATTGATGATTTTAACAAATTTTGAACACTGATCGCTAAGTAGATACAATGTTGAACATCGATGACTGAGTAAATATCCTTTTGTCTGAGCTAAGGGTTAAATAGGCTTTCTTCTTGTTAAAATAAAATAGGTGTTTGTTTTGTTACTGACCATTTTTTTCCGGTTCACTGCAGTCCAGTTTTTTCTGCACCTACTACTTTCTTCTTCAACTTTAATCTTGTTTCATGAACTTCTTTCTCATCTTACTGTTTCTATGCCCTTTCAGCATAGATTCTGCATTCCCTTAACTCCATACTAAATGGATCCTTCTTCCTTCCTCTCTTTAGATTGCATTTGTTGTAGACTGGGAGGCTTAAACTAACTAATAATCTAATCTATGCATTTGTCCTTTTTTTCCTTAATTATCATAATGAAATTTGACTAAGTCTTCAAAGACTTCAATTCTCTTTGAAATTTTTGGTTTTGATTGCACTAGGATTACACGTATATGTAGCAACGATCCACATCTCATGGACAATTTACATTGTAAACCACTACTGAATCATCATTCTAAAAAAATATACAATTAATGAAAACCAGTGGAGGTTAAGTGTTTCCATTCGATGTTCTTTGTTGTAATTTATAGTTTTTAAACAAATTTTCCTTATAAAAAACTAGTTTTCATTGTAACTGACTTAAAAAGTAATAATAGTTAAAAAATAGACCCAAATTGCGTACATTCTCTGTATTTTCTTCTTTATGGTGCAGGTGGACCAAGTGGCATCCAATCAACCTATGCAGGTTGTCAGTCACTGCCATAGATGTTTCACCTTCAATGAAGACGGGACTTAGCACTTCACCCACTTCAATGATAGAACGCAAGTTTTCACTTACTAATCAACTTGATACAGCAAGTGAATCCACAGATTATCAAAAATGTTCTACTCAAGCAGCTACGAAGAAAGCATGCTCAACCCAAGCAGCCACAAAAAAAGCATGTTCAACCCCTCAAGCAGCCACGAAGAAAGCATGCTCAACCTCTCAAGCAGCCACGAAAAGAGACTGTTCAACCCCTCCGTCGGCCGCCAAGAGATTTTGTTCCAGCCCTTCAGTCACAAAAAAAGCCTCTTCTGCCTCTAAATCGGTTGATAAAGCTGCTAATTGGAGTGTCCATAATGTTTCCATTGCATCTTCTCAAACACCTGAAAATGTCACTACAAGAACTTCAATCTGTCTTCCAGGCACTTCAACATCCAGTTATACCTTACAAACAACGTCTGAAAGCACTTCTCAATCTGAAAACTACAGATGCTGTCAAAATTCTCATTGTGCGAGTCCAAAAAATCCTTATTGTGATCATAATAATAATCCTTATTCTGCTGAAAGTTGTTTGAGGGAAAAAATTGAAGTGCCAAATAAACCATCGTGCAGCAGGAAGTTATTTCCATGCCTACGTGAAAATTGCAGTGGCGTCTCTCATGCGTGCCCCTCTTGCCTCCGATTGCGAGAGGGTCTCGGATCATCAGCTGGGAGAAACATTGGATTTCTTAGCAGAGGTATGAAGATTAAGTTCTAGGTATTATTGAAAGTATAATGGCACAATGATAGTTTACACATACGGTTCTGTTGTTGGTTTGTATTTGTTATTGAGGGTAGAAGCAAGTGACTTGAATTTGCGTTATCTGATGTTAAATATAAATATTTTTTCCATTCAGGTTTGCATCCGTGAAGGCTATTTCCATAACAGCAATGCCTGTGCTAAGTGTGTGATAGTAAATAGCTGGATGTAACGTTGTTTCTATCGACTCATTACATTATTAGTTTAAAATATGTGTGTTCTTTTCCTTTTACTTTACTTCTTCATTTCCCTTCTTGGCCATTCCCATGCTTCCCAGCTCGCCCTTTCGTATATTTGGGATTCCGTGATACTTATGATCCATTTCACTGCATGCAATAATTCACGGACATCTCCATTTCAATCATACCACATGTTTCTTTTTATCTTTTATCCCAGGGGGAAAATATATG
Source organism: Platorchestia sp. MABIK (assembly GCA_014220935.1). Classification (NCBI taxonomy): domain Eukaryota; kingdom Metazoa; phylum Arthropoda; class Malacostraca; order Amphipoda; family Talitridae; genus Platorchestia; species Platorchestia sp. MABIK. The sequence goes on along the minus strand of JACJUY010009342.1, from coordinate 5,985 downwards.
GTCCTGAAGTGAGAGTGCTGTACGCAGGCAGCCTTTTGTAAGAATACTCTTTGTGCATAGATTTCACATTCCCTTAATTCCATCCCAAATGGTGCCCTCATCATCCTTTTTCTTTTTGAAACACCCTAGCTGTAGTTGGGACAGCGGAAACTAACTTTATTGCGAATCAAGTCTTCCTCTTTCCAATTTTTATAGTGTCCATAAGTAACATCTACAACAAAAAATGCTGCTTTGTTACGAGTTTTTTTATTTATCTTCACCCAGGTTCCGGAGCAGAAGGAAGTGGACCCTCCAGTCATAGAGCTGAAAGAAGAAGAGAAAGCGGCTGCAGTCATGTTCAAAGGAAATAGGGAAGTCGGAGGAATTTTCGAATCCGTTGAAGTCGAAGATGCTGCTATTTACATCTCGGGTTATATTGCTATGAAGACCGACGAATATCACGAAAGAGTGAAAAACACCTCGTTAAGTAATTGCAACGAATGTCGTTCAATTTTAACTCGAAGTGATTTAAACTTTCATCTGTTTGTTTCCTTTAAACAGTACGTTCAATCAGATGATCCATGCAAAGGACTGAAGTACTGCAGTAAGTCTTTTGTTGGTAATGTTATAGGTTTTGAAAGGGTGTTTCTTTACCTGTTGAGCAAAACCAGTCATTTGCCTGGCTTCTGTAAGACAGTTCGTGGAATAATATATTCAAACTGTCCCAAGCCTAACACTTGCTGCTCACAGATTATGTTCTTCCTCATCAAGTTCTTCGTAAAGTGTAAAACTTTACAATCTAGTAGAGCCTACAATAGATAAATATGGAAAACATCTGTGAAAGAGAAGTTAAACAAAATAATGCACAATTAAGTTTCTACCTTCGATGAAATCTGATCCCTAAATTGTCCCATTTTGGTAAGACCGATATGACCCAGACCCAAATACATGTACATTTCATCATCAAAGGGGACAACTTCTGTATCCTAGGGAATTGGCGATCCCCGGGGGGAATATGTGAGGTTCCGAGTAGAGAGTTAGGTAAGCTTTTTTGTTGAAATGAATTTTCTTTTATTATGGGATGGACAATCTTTTTTGAGTTCACTGCTGTCCTGTTTCTCAGCTCCTACTACTTTTTCATTAGAATTTTATCAAGTTTCATGAACTTCTTTCTGAACGTACAGTTTCAATGCACCTTGTGCATAGGTTCCGCGTTTCCTTAACTCCATATTTAACGGTGCCTTCTTCCTTCCTCTACTTCGAACGTCTTTGTTACGGTTAGGGGATTTTCAATCTCGTAAATTACGCACTAAGAGTCCCTAGGGCTTCGCAAGTTTCAGAAACGTTTATCTTCACTTTCCAGCTTGCTTGTTAATGTTTCAACTTTTCTTCTAGCATTTATTTTTTTCCTTTCACAATTTCTGATTTTAGCGACGGCAGTACTCCTAAGGTGTGTTAGTAGCTGCAATGTGTTCCAAAATTGTCCATGCTAATTGTCTCTCAGTTATTACAGGGTCGGCCAGAAGTAACTTACCCGTCTAATTTGATAATAAAAGTAAAACTATGAACGCTAGGATGTTGAAACTTATTTATTTGACATAAAATTTCATGGTTTATCAACACTATTGTTATTAACAGGAAGAGAAGGGATATTGTTGGGAGAGTGCTTTGCAAATAACTTGATTTTACGATTTGGTAACATCCCTTGGCCTCCCTGTTCTCCAGATTTGTCCCCATGCGACTTCTTCTTGTGAGGCTCCCGTAATTCACGAGTTTATGTAGCCAATTTAACAAATTTACATGAACTTAAAACAAAATTTATTATGAAATAGCTCAACTCTCGTCAGATACACTAAGGAGCGTTATGGAAACAAAGAAAATAGCCCTAATTTGTCTAAACAGCCGTGGCAATCATTCGAACGTATTTAAAACTTAGCGTTGCTAAACCATAAAATGTCACTCTTTCAAATAAAACAAGTTTTAACTCCCTAGCGTTCCTGGTTTTCCTTGTATTAACATATTAAAAGGCTCGGTTACTTCTGGCCCACCCTGTAAATGTATGGCGATTGGTGTTATTTTTTCAGTTATAGTATTATTTGTTTGAGAGTTCTCTTCACGTTATTCTTGATGTTATAGCGGAAAGGTACTTGTATGAGATTTCAATTCTGCAGGATAGATTTCACAAAATGTGTATTTTACGTTTCAAGCAAGCATCTGGTTACAGCTGAAGTCTTATAATTTGTTATGTCCAACAGGAAAGGAAATGAGATTTGCAATTTCTAAGCGGGGACAGGAGGAAACATAAGTGTGGAACCTGTTATCTGATGGGGGACCTATTCATAAAGTACTAGAATTTGTTAAAGAAGTGAATGCATTCGGGAATATATGATGTTAAATCTGAGTGGACCCACCCAGTTCAAGAGTGGCGAGGTTGTGTTTTAAGGTTTGTATTACGATTTGTCTAAGCCCTAGAGGCTATTAGCAGTTGGTATATTTTACGGCACAGCTTAGAACCAAAATGGCCGAGCGTACTGCGCTCCTATACTAAACGCTGAGTTGAGAAAGGGTTCCAACGCGGGTAGGCGCTCGGCCAAAGTGAGAGTGGGAGCTGGAACCCCAACTTTGGGCTACTTTTCGGGTCGCTCATGCTAAACGGTAGTTATCGACACTTACGTAATGCTATATCTCTGTGCAACGAATGGGGGTGAAGTTCTGGATAATTGTTGTGGCCCGACGAAAGGGGTACATACTTTGTGTTATGCCAGCTTTTGTTGAAGTCGGACATGAGTTTTTTTTGTGAAAAGTGTAATGTTTGAGTTGTATCACACTTGACTGAGTAAGATGGAATATGCGAGCAATAACGTGGTAATTGAAGCAATCTGTATAGATTGCGGAGAAAGATGGAAAACACTCATGACCTCAGCGTACCACCTGACAACAGCACGGTAACTTTGGTAGAAATGCCAAAGCGACAACTAAATAGTCTGTGACCGAAGTTGTCGTTGACTGAGTTTATTATTATTATTAATTAATATTATAATTAACCGGAGCAAGTTACATATTATAGGATGTGTGCCGTATATGTCTGTATATATATATATATATATATAAAGAGAGAGAGGGAGAGTTATATATATATGTATATTTAGTAATTAAAGGATGTAGTGTTCGATATTTAATTGCTACAATAACGCATTCATCGATTAAATATGGATGTAAGGCTACTTTTGCCATGTAATAAAACTAGGCCAAATGCATTTGTCTCTGTATTGAGGGATTTTCACTAGGAAAAGTGTAGCTGCTGGACTGACCACAGCAATACTGCCAAAATTCCTGTAGGAACTCATAGCAGCTACACTTTTAGTTCAACGATGCTCGTTATTCAAATTTTCAACTATTTAGACGTCGATCATGGATACAGAGCAATTCGAAAATTAACTAATATTGAAAACACATTCTTTATAACGTGATATGATGTAGCGGTTATTATTCAAAAATCGTCTGAACAAATCGGTAGGTAAGAGTAAGAGAGCACAGCAGATTATGAAAAAGGAGCAGGAGAAAAATTTGTACGGAAGAAAATGTCCTTATAATGTCCTTATTTTGAAAATGTCCTTATAATACTACCAGTTCCTTCCCCTTGCAAATTTATATTTAGTTCATTAACTGGTAGAAAAAAAAAATTAAATGATATTACATTTTTAACCGTTTTCATTGTAAATTTCAGATTTGATTTACTGATGATGGAGCTGGACTCCGAAACGTTTAAGAAAAATAGGACTACAAGTTTTTTAGTTTCTTTACTTTTATAGATTAGGTGTGTAAATGATGCAATAAAATTAAAATGATTTCACTACGTGCTGTGTTTTTCGTTTTCAAGTTCCTGATGAACATTCGTCTGAAGAATTATGAATTTCCTGATTAATTAATAGATAATATGAGTGATATAGAGGAACCTAGTGATAGGACAGGATTATTAGTTGACAGGATAAACATTTATAATTTTTTCTTAAAGTTTTCATAGACTTCTATTTTTTCTAAGATTTTTCTGTTTTCTAAGATAAAGATTAAAAAAAATTTTCAATTTTTTTTTATTTAAAATGCCAATATCGTTATCGCTAGTATCAGAATTTTGGATTTATCGATTTATCTGTTATCGATTATCGGCGATAAATTTTTCACCAATTATCGACGATAAGGTTTTCGTTATCGATTTATCGGTTATCGCGATAACGTTTTTTCGTTATCGTGCCCACCACTGAAAACAATCTCTCAGTGCAGAGAAGGAAAACACAAACTATAACTTTGTTCATTTCATCACACGATCCAATTGACAAGTCAGGTATGTAAATTGTATTGCTGATGCGTGCAAATCTTTCTGAGCATGATTTGCGTATTTCGTTACTACTGAAACAAATGTTTCTTAAAGAAAGGAAGCTTAGGGAAACAAAGAGCTTCAAACCTTATTAGACAATGTTTGGGTAAACATCTTCTAAGTCATCTTGTCGTTTACCTTAATGAAGTTTATTTTCAATAATAATTGATGAAACAACTGATCGCAGTAAAGCTAAACAGCTCGGAGTCATCGTCCAGTAATGAAGTGAGAGTGGAATTAAAAGCTCCTCTGTTGATCTTGCTGAAAAAGAGGATAGCTCAGCCAATGGATTGTTTACTACACATAAAATAGTTTCAGTGATAAAAACATTAAAATGAGCGACATTGTAGGGTTCTGTTCTGACACGACTAACGTTATGATGAGATCCAAACATTCTGTGGCTTCTTTGTTAAAAAAATGAATTTCTGACTTCATAAAAGAAATGTTGGCTTGGTGGAAATGCAGATATTAGGAGTGAATAAAAACGCTTGTTAGATAGAAACAGAGGTTCTTCTTCCATTATTCTTGGCACTAGGGCTTACTAACGTAGGACTCCGATTCTTGGAGGAGCTGCAGGTATTCGACTGTGGGCTTTTGGCTTTTTTGACATGTAGGCTTTTGTCGCAAAATAATCCGGCCATGGGCCGAGATTCTTAATTGTAACGAGGCTCTTGTTGGTAGTTCAATGGGGCTAACTTTGAGCCTTGAGCAACATCTGCTTCGCCTTGCTCAACGCAAATTGTCTCTATGCGCAGTTAAATTCGTTGAGTATTCTAATTGCAAAAATTTTGGAAAAGTCATAATTCTTCATTCAGTGCATTACATTCTTTGCCCCGTTCTTTGCAATTGCACCGAGAATTGAGGTGTATATGAACTTATTTCACATCTAAATTTCTCTAATTTTTTTGCACAAAAATTGTGAAACTGTGTTTGTGTTGTGTTCCATAAATAAATGTTTCGAGTATCACTTTGCCGTTCATTTCCTCTCACTGTGTTTTGCTTCGCTCTGCTAGTCAGGAATTGATCACCTGGCCTCATACTTTACGCTCATTGAACAGAGCTAGTAACTTGGTAACCATACAAAAAAGAAAAACTATAGTTACAGCAATATAAAATGTTGCACGTATCGGGACACGTGTAACTTCGTAAAGTCAGAGAATTTCATTTTCTCATATCCGCATGACCCTGACGTTGTGCCATTTCTACCCATATAAACATGGAAACATTGAATATTTTCATAGACTACCAGCAATGGGCTTATTTGATATTTTAGGGTAATTTAGGCATTTTTAGGGTAATCTTGAACAATGTTTTAAGGTAGGAACTTTTGCACTCGTGGAAGCCCTGGTTCTAGACTTCTAGTATATGACACAGATCATATACGAAAAGATCCACAACTTATCACTAAGCGAGTTTGAGCTCCGGCCGCGATGACGTAGGTGCCAGTTGGCCAATGACGGAGCCAAGAAATTGTCACGAGACGAAATACACTGAACAACAAATTTTTTTTACTGGAGGTGTGTAAAATGATTAAGACTAATTTGGGTACGCTGATTTCAAAAATAATAACCGTTTTGCTGTATCACGTCAGGATTTTCAGTTACAGAAATATTCCCATTGCCTAGAAGTCA
>JACJUY010009341.1:20461-33609 GCA_014220935.1 Platorchestia sp. MABIK | reverse complement strand
GCTTTCATGTTTCAGTAGATCATAATTAAAGACACCGCTGATTTTTAGGTCAATGTATGAAGATCTGTTCAACTACGACATAATACGTTGAGCTCATTCAGGAAGGATACAGGACAGGCTGTAGGAGGCCTATACACCGATCCAAGCATAATTCGTATACCATTTCTAGCCAGTTCTACGAATAGTGACTACATGATCCCGATTCATAGTTGCACTTGCAATGAGTCTCGAATCTATGTTCTTAGATATGTACGAACTGATGCCTTCGCCTCGCTTATTATTGCGTAGCGAATGGTGACTATGATAATTTTCCATTCTAACCGTGTTATTAGTTGAGTCATCTAGCCAGCTTCGGTGAAGGTAATCACGTCGAAGTTATACTTTAGTTCAAATATAATACATTGTAAAATATCTCTTCCAATTTTGAAAAGAGTAACCTACAGTTCCAACACAAGAGCGAAAACCATTGCAAGTTATTCGTTTAGTTTTATTAAATTTTGATAAATTAGTGTATTCGCAATATTCACTTTCGTTTAGGATTGGATATAGTCTGTTCAAATGATTGATCTGGATCAATTCCATAGAATGCGTCAGCGTGATCAGTCATTTAGAATGAGTAAGCAGTAAGTAATATATAACTCAGAAAAAAAAATAATACAGAGTCAAGATCAAAAAATATTTCTACCTAAAACTAGCTTAGGAAGTAAGTGAGACAAGAAAGAATCTAGCGCAATTTCGTGGGTACACACACACTCAGTCCATGAGCGAATAATATTAAATTTCAATAATCACAACATTGGTGAGTACAAATTGCTGATGGCGTTGTCGCAAAGTTCACATACATCAGGTAGTAAGTTATAAAAATTTTGGCGACAGTGACATATCTTATCAGTGACAGTTACATGTTATGAAAGGGACATAACTGATTGAGGTGACAGTGGTATATCGAAATGTATTAAAGGTCGCAATTGATTTTGGACTTGAGTTATAAAGGTTATACGTAAATAACTAATGTTTCAACCTTATAATTCGTCAAGCATAAAATACAAATATGCTGGTATCAAGCTCAAAGGAAAAGCAGGTTTGAAATGCTGGTCAACGCTTTTCTTCATCAGATATATCTTTGTTTTTAATGGTAGCTTAATAATAAGAGATTTACCCTTTTTTGTGAGAAGAACAGTGATTAAAACACCCATATTGTTTGATAAATCTTGTTTACTAATATTGTTTATTCTAATTTTCTAGTTAGTTTGGATTTGCCTAGTAAGTTGATAGCATGAGAGTTTCACGCCTACTTTGAAGGCCGCATATTATAGGGTGTATGGAATTCCAGAATTTAGTAACACGAAAAAGAAAGCTATTCCGAGAAACGGATTTCATGTATTGAGAAAGTATGAGTTTATTTCAATTTCTCGTCAAGTGATCATAGCAGTTTGATTGTTAATTTGACATCTGAAGTAAAATTTTTTGTGAGCATCAAGTATTTTGTGCATGAAACTTCCAAGAGAAAGTCGATATCAATCAGGGTGTGTTTAAACAATTCAAACAATTTAAACAATTTATTTACCACAGGCGTTACAGAGGTAGAATGTTTCTTAAGTCTAGTACAATGGTCAAATTTACGCATAGCTACCTGTGGGCCCGAACAAGTTCAGCGACTTCTAGGGCATCCTACCAACACATTATTCTAAGGTGTACAGTAAAGTTTAACCTAATTCACTTAATCTAGTTTCGCATTTGCCTGATCAATGAGATAATTAATTCGATATTTGATACTTCATTTTACAATATGGGTCATATGGACTATGTTCAACCGCACATTTGATAAAACGATTTAAGAGCAGACTGAAGATCGGCGATATTACCCGTGGCAAATTACATCATCAGGATCAGACATGTAGGAGGCAAGATTTGACTTGGTGATCTTACACGACTAGTATTCTGATAGGATGTGAGACTCAAGATTTCTTTTGAATACCTTGTAAGAATTACTTTCACGGACTTCCTCAGGTATTGAGTTCCAAGTTTTAGTTCCAACAAAGAGGATACTGTGTTGCGACCGGACTTTAGAATAATAAGGAAGCATGAATTTACTTCTATTTCGGGTTAAATGCGTGATGACCAGTTTGCGCAGTTAATAATTGTTTTAGGCTATTGTCGCCATCATTTGCTAATGTTTTGTAAATGAAATTACAAATGGAGATTTTTTAAAAATCAGAAAGTTTGAGTATTTGTAAATTTTTGAATTTATCATTTGTGTGAGCATTGTATTCTAGGTTCTTTACCACTCTGATGGCTCTTTTTTGCAGAGTAAAAATTTTCTTTGCTTGATTTTTATCAGTTCCGAGCCATGCTTCTATTCCGTATTGCAAGTATGGTGAAATGAGCGTTCGGTAGAGCATTTGTATAGCTTATTCAGGCAGGAAATTTTTTACTTTATTTAGGATTCCGATGGATTTTGATAATTTAGAACTAATTTGAGCGATGTGCTCTTTGAACGTCAGATGTTTATCTATCATGATGCCCAGAAACTTACATGAGTTGGTTTCTTCGATTTCACCTTCGCCAATTTTAATGCGTGGGAGAGATATATTTTTCTTGTATGAGAATGTAATGTATTTTGTTTTATCGATTTCAAGGCTTATTTTATTTGCTTTAAGCCACAATGAAACCTTATGGAGTTCATTATTTATACTCTCCGCGATCATAGCGGGATTTTGGTCCGGAAGGACCGCAGAAAGCGTACTATCATCGGCAAAAAGTATGAATTTGAAAAATGATGCAGATTTAATATCATTGATAAAAATCAGACATAGGAGTGTGCCGTCGTTGTGATTACTTTTCGGAGAGGCAAAGTCGGAGACGGTTTTTAGAAGAGTTTACTTTAGGAATTTTCGAGGTCGAAAGCGACATGCCTCAGATGTCAGAGGCTTATAAAGCCTCCGAGGCGCATGGGGTAGGGGTTGCGCACATTTTCTCCCCCACCGACCAAAAATTTGTTATTATTAATCAGTACTAATTTACGTAGTTAAACATTTTGTTCTTCAGCGAGAAAATTATTGAAAATTGAAACATTTTAAAATTTAACACATTTTTAAATAAAATAATTATACAATTTTTCTATCCATAGTACACCTCGATTTATTTTCGCAACAACAAGGAATAAAAGAAAACGCACTAACGCAAGCATGAAGAGAAGCAGCGAAGCTGGTTAACAATAAAAAGTGCCTTCTTATTCAACAATATAAATTAAAACACGAGTTACTACACTACTAATATAAAAATCTAAAAATCCTCAGTATTTAGGTTATGGAAAAATAAGTAGAAACGCCAGGTACACAATTATAAAAACATAATTCAACATCAAAGGAAAACATAAAAGGAAACTTAATATCGCTCCGTATTAGAAGATGGATCTTGTGATCGAAAGTAATAAACAAGTTCAAATATGAAAATAATCAAAAGGGACTTTACAATTCCGTAGAGTTGAAGTGTGCCTAAAGTTGGTATAGTTTCTCCTGCTTGCACAGAAAACTGAGTGCCTTTGCAGTTAAGGCCATCTCCGTTTGTTTATGGTTGCTTTAATTAACTCGCTTGGGCGCCAAGCTGTCTGCCTTACCTCTCCCAGCAATTGAAAGCTGGCAGCATGTTGGAAGTTTGGAAGCAAGAGAAATACGCGGTACATGTTTTGTCATAGAAAGGGAGTGAGCGCAGAAGTAAATTTATAGACTGTAGAACTCGTAAGAACTTAAAGGTATGGTTACTATGGGCTAGATTACGATTATAGAAACATCGAGTAGGTGTCGAGTAAACATTGTCTATGTGAAAAAAAAATTTAAATCCTATGTATAATCTATATTCATAGATTTTAATCTATGTGATGGGGTACTTTAGTACTTTAAAGTGATTCTTAGACGTTTCTCAGCCACCAGGACCTGCAACTGAAACGAAAACAACACTAGATTAGCATGGCCATTAAAAAAATTTTACAATGTTACAAATACAAATGAAAATTACTAAATTTAAACACATCAATACAAATTAAATCATCAATACAAATAAAATATAAATGTACTTTTGAAAGTGAGCAGTGAAATGAGTGAAAGTTAGCAGTGAAATGTTAACTACTTCTCAGTCAGTTAACTGGGAGTCAAGACAATTTAATTGAAAACTGTAAAACTGATTGTCAGTCAGATAAGTTATCAATAGTAAACAACCAGGAAGTTTCCCAGGAAGTATTCACGAGGTTGATGTTATCAACGAGGTTGATTTTTTCATCAACAGTGATTCTGTGGTGATGCAATTGCAATTGCGCAACGCGCTCACCATTTTTGATTGGCAATCAAAATTCGAACGTAAGTGTTGATTGTTATCAAAAAACAAATTAAAAATTGCAATTTCACTGCAATCGTGAGAACCTTCGTTTGGATATTTCGCAATTAAAATTTCTAGTTAACGTATGTGTTGACTGCTGTGAAAAACACAAATTAACAATTTTCAACTGCACATAGCGTGAGAACTTGAGCGTGTTGAAATGCGTGTTAAACTTGAAATTAAAAGTACAACTTTAACTTAACATAGGATAACCTGTTTAGAAGGTTAATTCGTTTGCTGTGTGCAACGAAAATTATTAATACTAGGGCACAAGCATATATCAGATTATTATAATGCGAAGCAAGGGACGCAAGGTATATACTTAATACTTAATTAACACGTTATATAGAGTCATACAGTCGTATTTAGCAAAGTCGTAATGTCTGTCAAAGTCTGTCACGTCTTCAAACGTTAAAGTCGCAAATTATAGTTGTTATTTTCTTTTTAGAGGCAGAACATGATTCATGTTGCTCATATGAATTGTGTCTCCAATTTTGATTTCGACCCAATGTCCTTTGATTTTTGTAATTACACCCGGTCCTTTCCACGTTAGGTCTAATTTGTCCAATTTTGAATGGTTTTTCAATATAACCCGGTCTCCGATATTATCTTTATTATCTCCGATATCTTGTCTTTACGTTTTAGGTTGCGATACGTTGTTCTTTCCGCAGTGTTATTTATGATCAAATTCCTAACGTTCTCAACAATTCGAATTGCTTTTTTTTTGCACGAAAATTCACTAAATTTATTTCGTTATCGTAGCTGTAGGAAATGTCGAAAGTTTCCGCCTTAAAATACGGACACGTGTCTCTCCCAAATATGATGTAACTGGGAGTCTCTCCCAAGGTGGTATTTAGAGAATTGTTTATTGCATTTTCCACTACCTCCAAACACTGATCCCACTCTGTGTGACCAAGGGAATTTATGTACAATTTCAGCAAATTAGTGATCTTCTTGTTATTACGTTCGACAATTGCATTCGAATGAGAGCTAAAAACTAGAACTTCTTTTTTCGCTATAGCGGGGATTTTGGCAAATTGTTTAACTGCCACTGATTTGAATTCTAACGCTTGGTCACTGAGCAACGTTCTTGGGTAACCGAACGTTGCGAAGCAGCTTCCTAAACATGATATGACTGTTTCAGTACGACGGTTTGTGGTCGCATATAACTTGCAATAGCGTGAGAATAAATCAATTACAACTAGTATGTATTTATTCTCATTGCCGGTAATTTTGAGGGGACCGACAAAGTCCATTAAAACTACTTCAAACGGTTCCTTCGCAATGGGAGCCGTCAAAATTTTAATAGGTACGGAAGGCACAGCTTTCAAAAGCTTGCAAACCTCACAATTTTTCACGAACTACGTATTATTGTTTTTTCTAAACTATTAAAATATTTTACCTTAAATTTGAATAGAGTGTGTAATGCATCTGTGTGATACATTGAATGGATACCCAAAATAGCCTTATTCATTAAAGAAATTGGCACAACAGATGTTAATATGGTACTAGGTCTTGTATCAACTCGTCGACGTCGATAAAGTATGTCATTGATAACTAAATAACTCTGAAAGTCAGGTATGGAAGATATGCTTCTACGAAGTAATGCGTCTTTAACTTCAGTACAAAACGTGTCTTGTTTCTGCTCATGAATGAACTCGGTTAAAGTCCAGGAAATGTCTTTTTNAAGAAGTCAGCTACGACATTTTGTCTGCCTGGTAGATATTTAACGACAGGCTCATATGAATGTACATTAATGCACCACCTTGCCATCGCGGTGTCCTCGGGTAATCTTTTCCCAAAAAGAGGTACAAGCGGGTGACGGTCGGTATACACAATTATTGGATATCAAATAATTATGTATTTAAATGCTTGAGGAGCCTGGTATATGGCAAAGAATTCTTTCTTGGTTGTACTGTATCTTTTCTGGCTAGAGTTTAGACTTTTACCAAAATAAGCAATGGGACGCATTAGTTTTACACCTGAATCCTCAGCTTGCATGAGTACTGATCCTGTGGCTGAATTTGAAGCGTCTGTAAAAATATGTAAAGGCTTCGTGTAGTGAGGATGTCTTAAAACAGGGTCAGAAGTCAAAGTAGATTTAATTTGTTCAAAGCTTTTCTGACAGTCATCACTCCAGTCAAACGTAGTGTTTTTCTTTAGCAATTTGTACAAGGGATTTGCAATTTCTGCAAACTGGCTAATGAAATTACGGAAATAATTTGCTATGCCAAGGAATTGCTGCAACTCCTTTACATTTTTTGGCATTTTTGGCTTGGCAATTTTGCAACTTTTAGGAATGTTTGGATCGTATACCATCGGCAGAGATGATATGCCCTAGGTATTCTATTTTACTTTTTAGAAACTCACATTTTTCGAGTTTAATGGATAACTTGGCCAGTCTGAGCGTCGTAAGGACAGCTCATATATCAGACAGGTGTTGTTTTACTGATTTAGAGTAGACCAATATGTCATCCATAAACACGAAACAAAGGCGGCCTAGCATAGGTGCCAGTACAGATGACTTGACTCTTTGAAAAACGCTTGGACTTGAAGTAAGACCAAACGGTGTCCTGCGAAAATGATACTTTTGATAGCCTATGCTGAAGGCTGTGTATTTTCGATTTTCCTGATCCAATTCGACTTGATGGAAAGCGTACCTAAGGTCAAGACTTGAAAATATGCTATTACCACCTAATGTGGTAAGAATTTCATCAATGCGGGGTATCGGGTATTATTCTTTTACCACAATACTGTTGAGTTATCTGAAATCTATTTCAGGGCGAATCTCACTATTCTTTTTTAACTACAATAACTGGGAAATTGTAGTCCGACATTGAATTCTCAATAATGCCCTGGGATAGCATCTCTTGGTTTACCTTGGCCAAATCCTCCTGATATTTATGAGGGATGCGATATGGTGGTATATTTAAAATTGGTGCGTCTTTTTTAATCACAATTTTGTGTTTTATTACATTAGAAACACCTATCGTTTCGCCTTCTAGTGTGATCACGTCACGGAAATTGTTTACCAGATTAAGCAAAGTCAGTTTTTCGTCAGTTACGTCACATGAGATATCATTAAGTGTTGAAGGACGGCGTACGTCCGTTTGTACATTAGATCCACTTTCGACTTGTGCATCGATTCCTAGTTCCTCACTACCAGGGAACTCACGATTTTCACCACGGTTGTCAACCTTCGACTCAAGTTTATCAGCAGCTATGGTCTTCTTTCCCCCATTGCTTGAGATGACTTTAAGTGAATCAGACGTAACCTCAGGGGTCAAATCGATTTGATTGGCTTCTATGAGCGCTTCCTGCACATTAGAGAGATAGATCTCAGCTTCTACTTCTTCCTGACTTAATAATTCCACGTTACACAGCATGGTATTTTCACTGAAGTGAATGGCATCGTCTGTTGGGTTTAGTAATATCAAAGGTACATGACCATCTTCTTTGATAGCTACTATGGCTTCAGCTATTAGGATACCATTATCCAACGTTCTTTTTCCGATTACATGTTCACCGGGTTGAGCTTTTCTTACGAACCCATTAACTAATTTTACACAGTTGCTAGGTACTTCTATAGCATCACTGTGAACTACTAGTGGCTTATGCCTTTTTAACTTTGGCTGCACAGCCGCGCGGGCGATTTTTACGTTTCGATATCCGCCTTTACTCGCAGCCTCATTTCCGCCTTTACTTCTGGCCTCAATTCCGCCTTTACTTGCAGCCACATTTTTTCTCTCGCGGCAACCTCTTATGCCCCGGCATCTGTTGCTCCTCTTAGTACAGGTAACTACATCAGATAGTAAACAGTCGCTGTTTATCATATCCCTTAGCATGGCTTCTCTACTAACTGTTGGCCTGCTTTTCAAATCGTGGAAAGGAATTTTCATTCTCTCCCATATCATTGAATTATCTTTAAAATTATTTACTGCGTTATTCAGGACATCTCTTCCCAAAATTAAATCATATTTGAATTTAGCATCCCTAATAACTAAAGCATTAGTCTTAAGTACTTTGTTAGTACCAGGTGTAGAGATATTTAATTCAACTTCTCCGCTAACAGCTGTTTTAGCGTTAATTCCTCTGACGCTCAAGAGACTCGGTTATAACTCTTTCTCAGGGAATATAATGTTACTGTAACTAACGAGGCATTTTTCGCTACCACTATCTATTAGTGCGTGCAAATAGTTATTTTTATTAGAGAGGATAATTGTGGGCTTATTGGATTTTCTGAACGTGACAAGATCTGTGCCTTCTTTTCCAAGGCGTCCTGCTCCTACCACTGTACTGTTAAAATAACTTTCAACTACTTTCTTTTGTGGGAAATTCTCGGTCATTTCCTCATCTTGCAACAATTCAAACCTATTTCTGCATTTAAATAATGGATCAATATATCGTTCACCTTGATTACACTCATTATTACACTTTGTCATCTCAATATCTGGATCGGATCCGACCACAGCTTTAACATTAACGAGAATTTTGTGGTGACTCCCGGGCTTCGATTCGTTCCTACCTTCATCTTCCTCATCTGCTACTCCTCCTCTAAAAAATTTCTAGGGTCTCCTCCGTAATCCTCAGCATAGTGCACCTTGTGCTTACCACGGCGGTTTACGCCTCTGTTGGCACTGTACCTACGCATGTAGGCTTTATATTGCCTGACTTCATTTTCCGATGCTCTACAGTTTCGAACTACATGCTCTCCTCCGCAAGCAAAGCATGGGCCGTAGGATGCTCTTGGTTTGCTTAGACCTCCTTGAGTGAATCTACTACTGGCTAATACATGTCCTGAATCGTTGCATGAACTGCAGGAAGGAGAGCCTCTAGCTCTAGCTGCAAATGGCACTGGGTTATGACTCGAACTTTCAGTCCGCAAAGTGTCACATTCCAAGGATCCCATCTTTTTGTCACCGATGTCGCGACTGGCACTTCTTGCTACTCTAGGATTTCTTAGCCAAGGACGGGGAAAAGTCCTTCGCCCTGGATATCGATTTCTTTGGAAATTTCCGTAGAAAATTTTACTTTCCTGAGAGAATTCCTGTGCGTCAGAATTGTCTTCTGACTCGGCAACATCTGGCACGAATGTTTCTCTGTCGTATGGACTCGCTATTATTGGTTTACTGTCCGGATGATTTCGCACAGATGATACCATTCGGGCTAATAGTTCCTCTGATGTATTGAATGAGGTCTCGAATAATTTCTTTGTGAAGGTTTCGTTTAGCAAGGGTGCTAATACCGTAATTGCCGGAATTAAGTCTATGCTGTTTCCTACGAAACGCTTTAACTCGGCTTGAGCCGCACTAGTCCTAAAAAAGGGGTGTTTTTCCCAAACCTACCTCTACTGGTTTTAGTCTCTGTTAACCGGATAACTTCGTCAGAGTCTGACGACGTATTAGACAAATAGTTTCAGTCAAGTTTACTCAATTTGAACACTTTTTTGTAAAAGGGAAACAATTTTACACTACAATATAAGGGAAACAATTTCTACAATCCTAACACTAGAATCAATATTTGCACGAAGATCAATTTTACACACCCTAGAAAAACATCAATAATTACCAATAATCACAAAAATAATCAAGGCAACACACATGAAAATAGAATATCACTCACTTTCCAATGCTACAGCTCTCTTTCACTGCTGCTATGCAACTGCTATCTCAGCGCTTTCACTGCCGTTGCGCTTACTGCTTGAGCTAGGGCAATGCCGCGGCCTTGAGCAAAAATGCAAAAAAATATTCTGCGTGTCGCAGAGCTAAAAAAAAATTAATCCCTCTCTGCTCGAGCTACTTAGCACTTGCGCTGCTGCGATTGAATGCACTGCTACTTTTTGCATTTACTCAACTTCCACTGGTTGAATGAAGGGTCTGCAGTCGTTCGTTGCTGTAGATGCTCTCTGGGATGATTGTAGAGTAGATGAAGACAACACTTGTAGAATACTGTCGACGCACGCTGGGCTGACTGTAGGGTAAATGACGACGTAGTTCCAGTTACTGTAGATTCCTGGGTGTGGCTCCAAACGTTAGTTCTAAGACTATTTCGATGTCTTCGCCGGCTTCGTACACGAGTACTTTAGTTTTGAAGGTATAACAGGTGTTGATACACGTTGACCGCTGTACGTTGTTCTCGAGGAGCGCTGAACGTGGGATCCTGAAACCAATCTTCAACACAGAAGAATGTAGTTGTCGAATTCTGCTGTCTTCGTTGCTACCAGTCATACTCTTCTTAATACTTTTCAGATTCTGTCGAGGGTGTGTCTCCCCATACTAGCCACCAATGTGCCGTCGTTGTGATTACTTTTCGGAGAGTCAAAGTCGGAGACGGCTTATAGAGGAGTTTACTTTAGGAAGGTTCGAGGTCGAAAGCGACATGCCTCAGATGTCAGAGGCTTATAAAGCCTCCGAGGCGCATGGGGTAGGAGTTGCGCACAGGAGAGGCCCCAGAACAGATCCTTGTGGAACTCCATGTCCAATTGTTGGTGGGTCCAATTTTGCGTCGTCAATGACAACGCATTTCTCCCGATTTGTTGGGTATGATCTGAACCAATCATGGGCAACTCCTCGAATGCCATAATAATGTAGTTTCGAGAGTAATATGTTATGGTCCACACAATCGAATGCTTTTCGAAAATCAAGAAATACAGAGAAGACAGGCTTTCCTCTATCTATATTAGAATAAAGGAATTGAAAATGATTTAATATCGCCTGTGTTGTTGATTTTTTACAACGAAAGCCGTATTGTTTATCATAGAGAAATTATTTTTGTTAAAAATAAGAGTACACTTTTTATACACAATTTTCTCGAATACCTTGCTAATAATTGGTAGCACGGAGATAGGTCGATAATTGTTTACACAGGCTTTTTCACCATTTTAAAAGATAGGGGTTACTCTTGCAACTGTGAGGGAGTTCGGGAAAGTGCCTAGGAAGAGAGACTGGTTAATAATATTGGAAATCAGCGGGGCTACAATATCTGCAATAATTTTAAGTTCTTTAGTCGGAAATGTTTGTAATCCACTTGATTTATTTTTCAAGTTGTTTATGCACGCAATTACATCGGAAGAGTTGGTAGGCGTAAAGAAAAATGAGTTGTGTTCTCGAAGATGATCCATGTATTCCAGGTGATCAGTAGGTTCACTTGGAATACCATCAGCTATAGTTTTTCCTACATGTACGAAGAAATTGTTAAAGAGATTAGCAATTTCTTTCTTTTCATGGTATTTTACATTATCTTGAACAACATATTCAATTTTCTTTTTTTCGGCGTTATTCGGTTTACAGCAAGAGTTAAGGAGGCGCCAAGTCTTTTTAACGTCAGCTTTGCATTGAGTAAACTTGAGCGTAAAGTAGCTCTTTTTTGATGTTCTTATCTGGTTTGTCACAAAGTTTCTGAATCGGTTATTTGTTTCTCTAAATATTCGCCCTTCGTAAAGGAGGGCTGGGTACGCTTGACGTTTCTTTTTATTTATTACGATGTCTCCAGTAATCCAGAGCTTTTGTTTTTTTTTCGGGGTAACTGTACAAGTTACAATTGGGCAACATTGATTGTATGCGGTCATTATAGTTTCAGTCAACTTTACTACTGCTTCATCGATGCTCGTTGCATCATTGTGTTGAGTGATGTGCAATGTTGGCATTGATTCTACTAGAACGATGCGCATTTCCTCTAAATTTGATGCGTTTACTTTACGATATGAGTAAGTTTCAGCCCGTGGTTCGGTGCAAGCAATAGAGACATTTTTCTTAATAAGAAAAACTGGAAAATGATCCGATAAATCAGCAGTAATTATTCCAGCATGAAAATCAGTTGGGTCTGTCATAAAGATATTGTCAAGCAGCGTTGCACATTCTGAGGATATTCGAGTAGGCTTTGTAATGATCGGAAGGAAGGATTTAGACTGAAAGGCATTTAGGAAATTAGAAATTGGTTCATAGCTTCCATGTTTCAGTAAATCATAATTGAAGTCACCGCATAGTATTAGGTCATTGTATAAGGACCTTAGGAATTAAGCCTTAAATGTTATGTACTTAGGTACAAACTGTGAACGGCTCACCACCAAAAGAGTGAACGGCGGTTCGTGGACCTTACGCCCGATCGCTGGGTAATAAGTCAACGAGGAAAGCAAGCTCAGCAAAGGGAAGGCGACAGAGAAAAGTGCTCAGCACCCTTCGACGGTTGAGCGCTGCTAACCGTCTCAACGAATCTACAGAAGCAGCAGCAGTCGCTGCTGATATTAAGCATGCGTTGACAGTTGGGTAGAGGCATTATAGTACGAGATTTCCTCTTGTAAAGGTCTGTTAGTGCCACCTTTCGACTTGTTAATTAAAACTCAGCCAGCACTCTGAGAGAGAGTCTATGTAATCTCTGTGTAACTTCATATCGACATATCCGATTTAACGTAATTACTAGACCTTTAATTCGTCACCATCGCTGCATACTCCGAGTTAAGTTCTTTGGGATTGTCTATTATTTTATCATCCTCGATATTTGCTTCATCAATCTCTTGTCATATGTGTGTTCACCCTTCGTTAAAACAGTAAATGTATGGCCGTACTGAGATTTGTGTTTAATATATCCTGCTGAAATAAACCGTAAAGTTGAAGGTCAACCTTGAAACGACTGATGAAGTAGAAATAACTGTATAATTGATTTGAAAAGAAAAGAAGGCTACGACAATGGTACCAGCTGAGTGGGATAGTAAAGTCAATTTTAGAACTATAATTTAATCTCGCCGTGCCCACGCTCCGTAAGAGATCGCTCTACCA